>JAEQML010055765.1:0-35401 GCA_016904865.1 Pissodes strobi
ATATTTGATAAGAAACTTCAATTTCTAACTGACGCTAAGCTATTGTCACACGAGATCCTCTTAGAGCTTATTTCATTCGCAATTTTGATGTTAGCTATTTACTTCCAGAAATAACTCATCTTGATTTGAAACCATTTGGAGAACTAAGGGAAGTTCCAATCTTATATGAATCATAATCAAATATTACTTAGCTAATGCGTAAGCTGACTTTCCTGAAATTATTTCAAGCAATGGGAAAATGCCGGTACTTATCAAATATCCTGACCAACTGCCAACGCTTCTAATTTTATTACAAAGTTTGTGAATCAATTAGATTTATTGGGAACTTTATCTTTTTTTTTGAATTATGCATCAAAGTTTGCTTAAACATTAGCTTTGACTTCTTTTTGTAAACTTCTATATTTACTTAGTATTAGTCTTCTATGCTCCCACTTTATAACTAGTCTCTCTTCCACAAATTAAATTGTTCCGTCTATCTGTGCATCTTTTTTATGGGAAATTGCAAGTCGCTATTGGGTATTGACGATCAAGTATTTCGTTTGCATTAAATAGCGGGGTCTAGTAATTATGAACAGCCAAAATCATACCAATGCTTTTCTGATTACGGTTATTCGTCCGAAATGTTCTTTTAAAGAACAATCCGAAAAATATCTAAAATTGATCTAAAATCAATCTTTTAACGCATTTAGTCATCTTTCTAATGAGGTTAATGGGCAATAATCTACAACTGAGGGCCAATTAAATAGTGTAAATTCAAGAAACTTTTATTTTCTTTGAGGCAGCGAGCGACTTTCTGATTGGAACGAACTGAGAATTAAAGAAAATCTGATTAGAACTGCAGTTTTATTTTAAGCATTTTAGTGGTTCGTAATTGGACAAGATTTAATTATCTCTAATTTGCCAAATTAAACGTCATAGTGGCTTTTGCTTTTGCTCTTAAAATAGTTTTCCTTTAGTCAGCTTTAGGCAATCCATTCTGTTCTACGAAAAGTGTGGACGTATGTTGAGATATCAAGAATGTGTAGAATTTCAACGAGAATTTAAATATTTTTAATTTAAAATCGAAATGTTACTCTTTTGGAGCCACCGAGTACAGGGATATTTTTCATATTTTAACATGCCAGCGATAGTTTGTCGAAATATGAGGCACAATCCCGTACAAGGAGGCGGCAGAAGAGTAACAAATGAAATTCCGATTTTTATTCTGAAATATTTTAATTTTTCTTAAAATTCTATACATACTTGATATCTCATCATACGTCTAATTGCTTTTGCCTGAAAGATATTGGTATGTGAAAGCGATCATATTCACCACTATAAATACCTGGAAAATCCAAACGGCTCATCGTAAAACAAAATGAATTGCGTTTTCTAATCTCAGTTTTTAATTATCTTTTATTTGATACTAACTTCCGGTCTAGCCGAGATAGAAAGAAAATCTAAATGCAAAGTTGCAAGGTTCTTTTGTGATTTAGTAGAAAAATAAATCGACATTTTATATAAGTTTTACGCAAAAGAATCTTGGATGCTAACGTTTCACTCTTTTTTTGTTTAAATGGTCTTATATTTTAAATAATAATATTTATTAAATTATTCATTTCAGAAACAAAATTTGATATTTAATTTATAGCATTGACTAACTCACATGAGATGTGATGGTAATAAACCAGAAAAACTTTTTGATAGTTGCATGTCTATTCCTTCCAATGAGACTGATTAAAAGAACCAATCCTTTTTAAGACTCAACACTCTATCTTAAATGGTACTGAGACTGCCAAATAGTAAAGTGGCATTAATTATATTTTTCATAATTATACATAGGTATAATACATAATATTTTAAACAACGTTTGCTTGATTGCTAGCATAATTTTGGGTTTTAAGCGTACCTTTTTTATGTCAGCATTACATAGAGTTAATAAGAAAAAGTAGGATTATATGATTTTGTTTCACTCACCTGAGAAATTCATGAAAAGTCATTCTCTGAATCCGCATAGCTGGAATATAAATTTGGCATTATTATTATGGGGTCAATGGCCAATAATATACAATATTCGCCCTCCTGTTCTATAACATGACGGACACAGTTCATCCAAATGTCACTTGCGTTTACTTCATCAATTACTGTCCTTATATTTCCTAGTACGAAATCACTGTTAGTTGGCGATTGGTTATATTTTCTAAGTTTTTTCTTGATGGCAGCACACATCATCTCAATCGGATTAAATACGCAGTAATAGGGGGGAAGCCGTGAAATAGTATGATAATGTTTTTCGCATAATTTGTCAATGAAATATTTTTTGTTGAGTTCTTCTTTTTTTAATAGCTTCCAATAACACTCTTTTGTCGCCTTTTGAGGGATTACCATATTTTTGCTCTCCATGAACTTGAGAATATCATCTTTTATTACTGCTACTGAGTACTTTGCTATGAAGGCGAGAATGATACCATGCATTGTTCATTACAATATCGGAATTTGGGGGAATATTCGGCAGCAATTGTTCGGTAAACCACTTGTCAAATAAACTGGCGGTGATGTCTTCATGATAATCAGCCGAAGAGTGCTTTATATTTTTGGCTGACAATAATAAAGAATTGGTTACAAAGCCCTTTTCACTTCCTGCATGTAGTATAATCACTCGTTTGCCGCGAGAACAGAGCCCGTTTAATTTGCAATTACTGCTATCACCTACCCAATCATACTCTATTACGTTATGTGTATCAAACCATGTTTCATCTAAATACACTATTTCCCTTTTTGCTTGGCGGTTTTCCTGAATTTTGCGTAAGTATTCTTGCCGGTGAGCAACTATGCGATGCGATTCCATGATAACCATTCTTTTATCCAATTTGTTATATTTAAAACCGCAATTGAGTAAGATATTATGCAAAGTGTCGAGAGAATTTTACTCAAAATTCTGGTAATCCGATAATTTATCTCGAATCATTTCCAATGTCGGGACTTTGCTGTCTTTGTAAAATTGATATACTACTCGGCGTATAACTTCTTTGGAAGCATTATCATTTTTTTTAACTTTTGCTCATATCTTTTTCGCTTTAAAGAATGGTCAATGATATCTCTTACCTTAATCACTTTATAAATTGTAGAGCGTGGAAGTTAAGTAAGCTTACAAATTCTTTTTACTATTTCATTTTCTGAGGCCTCGTGATTTTCACTTTTCAAACATGTATACATATTTAAAATAGTTCTTTGTGTTTGGATATGTAAGTCTTTACTACGAAACTCTAAAAGCTCTGCAACGGCATTGGTTATGGGATTTTCAGATTCCGATTCACTATCAGAAATATCGGAAAGCCATTTTGATTAGCTAAATATGGATTTCCAAGAACAACAAAGTTATGTAATAAAAACAGAGGTAAAATACACACCCCAACAACAATCACAAAAACAACAACAACGTATAAAGCAACTACTGACAAAACTAACAACCAACCAATCAAATGCGCCAGTTTTCTAATACCGCCCACATTGTGTGCGGACAGACTTCTCAAGTCAACAAGATGGACTATCTACGACGAGCTGCCAATAAGGATTTTGATTTTTATTCTATGCAGAAATTGATCGTACCCCAATTTCCTAGCCCTTTACACTGACTTCCTATAGACTTTGCATGCTACAAGTGCGAGTGTGGGTCCCTCCTGCAATCTTAGCGATACTTGTCAATGCAAGTTCATTTCATTTCTCTCTACTTGCTTCCAACACAGGATTTGATGTTATGATGATGCAGTACAAGAACCAAGATAATCGGAGCATGCATCGATACTCTTGGGCCATGTATTCCATCATCATAATATCAAATGCTAGGTTGAAAGCAAGTAGAGAGAAAGGTTGCAGAGGTAACTCACACTCGCACTTGTTACAGGAAATAGGGAGAATGTGTGAGTTCATGAACTTGAATTTCTAAGCATGACTAGGATTACAGGAATGACTTGCAGACGCACTTTTAACATGCAGCTAATTATTTAGATGGTATAAACAGGTGCTTGCCAAATGATAGAGCGAAAAAATATGTAAAAAATATAACTAAATAGCATCTCCACTCTGTAACTTAATACCATTAGACTTCTTTTTAGCAGAAAGTCAAAATTAATAGTATAGTTCATGTTTATCAACAAATAGTAGTGACATTTATGTTTTCTTAAGAAGAAGAAATTCTATCTTAAAAAATGTGTTTGGTGGGCATAAAAAAGGTCGTATTTAAAGAAGTTAATTTTCGAATTATTGTTGCAGGTATTATCGAAGGTGTTGGAAAAACGTCCTGGATAAAAATGCAAGCCGCGTAAGGATGCATAAGGCATCCGACAATTTAACGGTTCATAATTCTAGAACCCATGCCGGCGGTTCGGAATTTTCAACCGCCGATTGCCCAACCGACTTTTCAATCGCGCGGAAATTATCGCCTTTGATTGTTGTGCGCGGCCGGTTGGGAATATTCAGCCCTGAAGCGCATCGCTGGAATTAAATAAAATTAAAATTACTTGCAGTTCAGATCCCGGAAAGGCAAGAAGCAAGAAATCACTTTGGAGCAGCGGAGAAACGCCATCGTCGACCATCAAGAATTCTAACGGGACTACCAACTCATCCATTTAACCCCTAGCCACAAATCTGATGAATTTATGAGATTTTCCGAGATTTTTGGCCATTAAGAACTTAGCCAAATTTTCGAAAAAGAAAGGGCTCTAAGAAGCTTACGGACTAGCCAAAGAACCTCCGAAGCAAAGAAAAGACATTGCAGGACCACCATTCTCAACTGATACTGAATCAGCTTTCTACCGATTTTGTTGAGTTTTTCTGGGATTTTGGAACCTCAGAACTTAGCCGAATTTTCGACAATCTCGAAGAAAGGAAGGACGGTATGAAGCTTACGGACGAGCCAAGCGATCCCCGAAGCGAAGGAAAAGGCATTACAGAGCCAGCACTCTCAACTGGTACCGAATCAGCCTTCTACCGAATCAAGTTTTTCTAAGATTTTGTAACTTCAGGAGATTAATTTTAGGGAAGAAAATTTTTGGAGGCAGAAATTAAGTAAATGAAGAGGCCTTGTCAAGCGGCCGAGTGCCAACAATTCTCCGAGACCTTCAACAGTAGTGCGCACCTTACAGCAACACCCCGCATGTGCCTTTCTGGTCCGTTATACTAGTCGTAGTTAAACATTGAGCGAGAGTAAAGCACGTCGACGGCAGCCGCGCACCAAAAGCCCTCGACTGTGGATGAGCTCTTGGTGCTTGAACTGAATCGAGATAGATCATAGTTATATATTCTACCAAGTTACGATAAACACGCTTTAGTTATTTTTCTGATTTTTGGGTGCTAAAATATATGAAATTAGTAAATTTTTATACCGGTGACTAGAGAAAAGTGCAATGAAGAAAACTATGAAAAGCAGAAAGTGATAGTATGTCCCAGTAAGTCGCCAATATAGAAAATCCATTTCCACGTCTCTATTGCGGACTTTATTTAAAATTTACAACAATAATTGATGGAATTCCTATTGTTATTTGAACTTGGGATCCTTTAAAGTAAACAGCATTCCTCACCAGATTAGATGAGCTGTAGTTGATTTTAAGGACTATTTAAGGCATTTATTTTTGATGTATTTATTTATGCTATTCAGTGACAAAATGCGTATATGTTTTAACTGATTTTAGGTAATTCCTTCATTTAAGCAGAACAGGTCAGGACCTAGATATATTTCTTGTTTTGTTATCTGGGTATTTGTAACGTTTACATCATTGTGTGTGTTAATGAATGTTAGATACCCTTAACCATTTTTATATTGCATTTGGAGTTCTGGAGTAAAATTTAAGTTATAAAAATAATGACTGAGGTTTTTAAATGTTGCAAAAATAAATGTAATAACAACTGGATCTGTTTAGTATGCAAAAATATTTTTCATCCAAGTTGTATGAAACGCTTAAAAGGCTATACTGTGGTATCTGATAATTTTGTTTACTGTTCAGCTACCTGTCGAGAAAGCTCAGAAAACCACGAAAATTAAACAATTCAAACATGAACACATTCCCCGACTGAAAAGAAATTCCCAGTCCTGTCAAGAAAACTATTCTGATAAGGAAAGTGAGCTGATATATCAGGTGAAGAAATATGAAGACCAGATAATCAATTTAAGGACTCAGATGGAGGAGATTAATCTTCAGTTAATGGAATTTACTAACAGAGAGTTTAGTGAAAATGAAACACAGACACTGTTTTCTACATCTGAAAAATGGACGCAAATACACATCCTTAAAAAGTCTCAATGCAGTCAGACAAATGACATATCTGTATCAAATTGTGATGTAACAACCATGTCAACTCAAACTTACGAAGCTCAATGCAGGGAAGCAGAGGTTCAAACTGAAGATGAGACTGTTCCATCACTTGCTTTCGAATTGAATATGGCTGAGATTGAGTCAACAGTATAAATAACTCCTCATACAAAGAATGTGATAACTAAGCATTGTGGAGTGCAAACAATGGTTACCTGTATGCCTCGCCGCAAAACCATAGATAAAACTTCAGGGTTTCCAGATCTGACAAGTTCTGTAGCCATTGGTAAGCTGTGCAACTTGCAGGGATCATGTCAAACTTACAAACCTAGACGAATTTTAATACTGGGTAGTAACAAAGATGTAAAAAATATTCCTTGGTTTCTGAAGTCCGAGGCAAAATGCAGGTTGGATATAAATTGCCAGTCCTTTTATAATCCAGTCAAATTTAATGATCTAGCAGAAAAGGGACACCTTCTTACAAAAACCTTCACCAGCAGTGACTTAGTGCTTCTATTTATGGACTACCGCAGTGCTGAAGGAGATGACGTGTCCATTGAATCTCTGGAGTCCCTTATATCTCAGTACGTTAACACAAATTTGTTAATTGTTGCAGCATGTCATTCGGCGCCGGTCATGTATGCTTAGTCATTATACCTACGACTGCAATCTTCCAATTAAAAAAGGCCTGCATTCTCTGAATAAGAACTCCGTATTTATATCTCCTGATCAGTTTGGATTGAACGGAATATCAGGGTTACGTCGATCTGATGATACCAACTTATCAAAGAAGAATCTCGTTCATTTCATATGTACTGAGTATGTGAATAATACTACTGAATGTTTTGTTCCCAGGACGTTATCTTTTGATGAGAGAATAGTAAGGCTTCTGGGCAGAGAGGACACTTGGCATCCAAGGATATCATCGTTTCCAAAAAACTACCCACTTCCATCAAATGCATTGCGCGGACTCCTCCTGCCTGATGTAAATTTATCGGGACCTATTTCCGTTGGGGAGGTTTTGTCACAAGACTTCTCACCGGATTTAGTAGATTTAGACCAATTTAAGCCTCCAGATGACATTGTTTTGACTCCTGATACTAATAGTAATATTGAATCTTTTTTAATAGATAGGACTGAGGAAGTTGAGGCTTATTTTTATCAAAATAATAATGGTAATAATAATAACAGTCTTTAAGAAACAAGACAAATGATCTTCATCTTCTTCTGGCTGCTTGTGATTTCCCGGACATTGTATTGTCGACTGAGCACTGGATAAGGCCAACTGAATGTTTTTTGGTAACCGAGTATTTTCCTATTTCAATTTTTTGTAGATTGAATTCAATACATGGAGGAACTGCTATTTTGGTTAAACAATCACTTGAGTCTTCCTTCTGTAAGACTAATAAATTTGATGGTTTCCTTTTGGAGAGAGTTTTTGAATTTTCAGTGTGTTTTTGTAGGAACTATAATTTATGCATCCTTTGCGTTTACAGGCCTCCTACTGGTGATATCAGTGAGTTCCTGGATAAGTTGGATTCTCTTTTATATCAGCTGTCTATGAATTCAAAAGTCATATTGGGAGGTGACTGTAATATTGACCACTCTAATGTTGGCTTACCACAACGTACTAGACTTGTAAACATATTTGAATCTTATGGCCTTATGATGCATGTTCATACTCCTACAAGAATAACTTCTTCTTCGGCGACTGCAATAGACTACTTATGTTCTAACTTAAATGATGTTATATGCTCTGTCCTAACATCTGGTATTTCTGACCATGACGCTATTGTCGCCCACATACCTTATAATATTGTCTCATCATCAAAGTGTTATCCAGGAAGGATATTTAGCAGAGCAAACTTTGAGGCATTTACTGAGTCAGTTGCATCAGTTTCTTGGAGTGCAATTCACACTGCATCGGCGCCATTCACCTTATTTTATAATATAATATCTGACAAGATTAATCAATGTTTTCCCATTAAAATACTAAAAGCTAAAAAACGTAAGCCATGGATAACACCTGGTTTGCGAACATCGGCAAAAAATCTTAGATTTTTGACTAAATTATGTAAGTATACAAGTAATAATATCATACACTCATATACTCAAAATTTTAAGAAAATATATAGAAAAACGATAAAAGTTGCTAAGGAATCCTATTATCGAGATCGTTTAAATTCCTCAACTAATAGACAGCGGGAAAGTTGGTCAATAGTGAATGAATTTAGGCAGTCTGTCCGTAGTCGCTGCATTGCCAAACCTGAGTTGGAAGTGAATGCACTGAATGACTATTTTTGTGAAGTAGTTGAGGAGTTGCGGAGGGGTACTTCTGGTGATACAGACCCCGTTAGTTATCTTCAGAAGGTTTCAGTTCCCAATTCTTTCTTTTTCGACCCTGTGAACAGCTCTGAGATATTGGAGGTTATTGCAGGTATAAAGAATCCTAGGTCTGCTGGATCTAATGGAATATCTGTAAGATTAATATTGTCCTTACCAGATTGCGCTTTAAATGCGTTGGTCTTCGCCATAAACAGTTCATGGCAGACTGGCAGGTTTCCTACTTGCTTGAAGGAAGCAATGATTGTTCCTCTTCATAAGGGTGGCGACTTGGATCGACCTTGTAACTTTCGCCCGATTTCTATCTTGTCTACCCTTTCCAAGGTACTTGAGAGACTAGCAAAGAAAAGAATTTTAGCATTCTATGTGATAATCAATTTGGATTTCGGGCCGGCAAAGGTACTCACGATGCAATTTTTAAGTTCTTGGAGGGGGTGTATATGCCTATGAATGCGGGGGAGACAGGGGCGGCGATGTTTTGCGACCTCTCCAGGGCATTTGATTGCGTCGACCATGGTATATTGCTTTCCAAGCTAAATGTGTATGGTTTGAGAGGTGTTGCCTTACAATGGCTGGAATTCTATCTAGTACAGCGCAGTCAGAGAGTTGTGGTTGCTGGAGTTTCATCAAGGTCCAGAACCCTCAAATATGGAGTCCCACAAAGATCAGTGTTGGGACCCATTTTGTTTCTCTTGTATGTTAATGACATCAGTTACCTCAACCTTCATGGCCAGGTGTTATTATTTGCAGATGATACCACTATATCTTGGCATCACAGGGACCCTATACTTTTGAGGAGTCATGTTGTTGAAGATCTGTCAAAGGTAAAGGAGTGGTGTGCATCAAACAAACTTGTGTTTAATACGGGAAAAACTGTTGTTTTGGGCTTTAGATGTGATGTGCAGGGCCTTATGTTTGATGAGAATACTCCTTTGCAGAATAAAGATAGTTGTAAGTTTCTGGGAATTACCATTGATGGAAGACTGAAGTTCGAAGAACATATCCTTAACCTTCCATCTCGGTTGTCTTCGGGCTGCTTTGCGGTTAGGGTCACAAAATATGAACTAGGCAAGCTTGTTGCACGTTCTGTGTACTTCGCTCTAGTAGAGTCTCATATCAGATATGGTCTACCATTTTGGGGTTTAAGTAACAAGGGTTTAATGAATATTATATTTTTAATCCAAAAAAAGGCTGTTAGGTATCTTTGTTCCTCTGATTTGAGAGCACCATGTAAGCCTTTGTTTGTCTCAGAAAGAATCCTTACTCTTTTTTCCCTGTTTATCTTGGAAACTGCTGTTCTTGTATACAAGTGTGGTAGACCAACTTCTGATGGGAGATATGTTACCCGTCAGATAAACGACTTTCGTCTGCCACTTCCTACTACCTCTCTTACCAGGAACTCACTGATATATCTCAGTCGGAAAATCTATAATCATATTCCCCTCAGTATTCGAAATATTCACGATCTAAAAACATTTAAAAGAAAGCTTAAACAACTTTTGTTGCCCAAAGCATATTATAGCCTAGAAGAATATTTTGGTGATCCATTTTAACCTTTTCCAAGTGCTCTCTTCTATAGGTAACACTATATTCTTATTTTGTGTGTTTTATTTTTATTTTTTAATTAGTCTCGAGTTGACCTGTTCTTTTGTTGTTTGCCTTTTTATAAAATAACAATGAAAAAAACTTAATAATTTTGTTAATTTTTAAGGAAATTAGGACATATTTTGTAAACTTTAAGTTTAGGAAACTTTGTACACAAGTTCTTATAACTTAGCAATAAAGTATATTTTGATTTGATTTGATTTGATCAAAGGAACAGATAGCTTTAACCCAGAGTCCCCCGCTGATTTCTAGCGAGTATATTGGGGACCCTGAGGAATTCATGTTAGACCCGGAAGCAACCTTTGGTTATCACAGGGAATATTTTTCTCAATTTCTGCCAATTAATAAATATTCTGGGGAAGCTCAAATCGAGGCGGGGATCCACATAGGGGAGCTAGAGCGTCGCTCGGCCAGGCCCAGTCTACGCAGCCCTCTACTGCATCACTTTGCCGCATGTGACACATAGCACGCCTTCCGTCAATTACAATATTTACATACTTATTTATTTACCTTTTGATTGTTCCTGCTAAATTTAAGTATTTTTATGTCTTACCAGTACATTATTGTGTTTTTATACCTTAGATACCATTTACATAATGGATTACTTTATGCCCGTGCGGGCATAAAGTCCACTTTATGGCCCGTGGGGGCATAAAGTACACTTTATGGCCTCAAATAATTGAATTGAATTCGAATTTTTTTAAATATTTACATATTGTGATTGCAATAACGAACTAGTATGACATAAAAGTTTGTATGCACCACGGGTATTAATAGATGTGTACGCCCTCGGGCGACTTATAAACCCTCTGGCCAGAGGCCCTCGGGTTTGTAACATTGTCGCCCTCAGGGCATAAACATCTACTTAATACCCTTGGTACATAAATAACTATTCTGACTTGCCTTCGCTTTCTTAATTCCCAACGTGCGTTGCAGTCGGTCCTATTCCAGCTCCATCACTTGACTCGATCAATCAAAGTCTTTTGCCGGTTATTCATCAGATTCAAATAATGAAAGGAGCAGTATTTTAGTCTTACAAGAAGGGGATTCCACGAAGCTTATATTCTGAAAAAATCAGAGCGATGTAAAAGCCTTTACTAAATATAAATATTAATTTTTATATGTATTATTCATTTATTTATTTGAGCATTTTTTCTAAAAGGAAAGCCCATTTGCAATCACAACATCGACAGAAAACACAAAGGCTTGTATAACTATAATAAAATAGAATGATAAGTAATCAATCGATCATACACAATTATCAGTCAGTCAAGTTATTAAATACAAACAATAAATTTTTAAGTTGGGAAGCGAACTGATGCGTGCTATATGTAAGATGTCAAGGTTTGCAGCAAGACATTTTTAATTTTTGAATGCAGTGAGTTCACGTTTGAACATGCTATATATTTGTGAAATCCGCTTGCAGGTATCTATTTAACTAATTTTAATGCTGTTGAGAAGCAATCCAAGATCACTAGCTCGTGCAGAATAAACATCATCCCCTTAAAATATGAGACATTTCAATATTCTTCTCTGAAGATTCCCGATAGCATTAACATATTCTTTAAAAAAAGGGTCTGAGACTTATATATGACTTGTACCGGATTCTAAGTGGCTGGATATTTTTAAAGAGCTCGGGTATTTTTCATATACAGATTTCCCTCTAACTTTAACAATTTGTGAGTTAAATGATAATTTGTGGTCAGAGAATACACCAAAGTCCCTAAAACTATTGAAGATCTTTAACACTTAGCAAGGAATCATAGTACATATATAGGAAAATGTGCGTAGGTAAGGGGGGGGGGGGCGCCGGGGTAGTTGCTCCGCCCTAAGGACTAGAAGATATATATTATATTAACCTAACAAACATTTAAAAATTTCTTTTCAACCTTGGTTTAGGTGTCAAAATTTCGGATCGCACCCCCCGCCCCGTCCCCAGCTTGTGATCTAGGGGCGGAGGGGGGGGAAAATTGATAAATAATTGGATTGTATTTAAATAAGGAAGTCATAATCTTATATTCATCAACAATTTAATCCCCTCTTATGAACAGAATTATTGCTTTTAACCAATGATCCACCACTTTATAAAATTTAATTAAAAAACTAATACTTTTGCATTATAAATATTACAAAGACTTTGCGTGACTGAAGTAAACTTTAAATACATAACAAGTAAATGCATATTCTCTAAAAGTGAATTATAAACTATTTTACAAGAGCAACTATGTTTTTATAGCAGCCACTGCAGGCAGTAGTGCAGAAAAGTGCCAATATACTCTTACACAACTGTATGTATTTCGGATGGCTTGTAGATAGAGAACAAGCTGATCCAGAATACCGACATGGTACAGCCATTCTCGTTTCCGACAAAATAGCGCAGTCGGTTATAGAATTTGTCCCATTGAGCGATAGGGTGGCGCTATTAAAATTACAAAAACCTAGAGAAACTTAAATAAAATTTAGATTTATACCCGAACACGGACAAAGAGGACAAGATTGTCAGAAATCAAATTTTACTAAACCTGAAATTCAAGCGATATGTAAAAAGTACGCTAGAGCAAATACTAACAGCAGCGACGACAATCCTGTTATAACAGATATTAAAATCAAAAAAATCTTGAGAGTCAAAGGAAAAAGAATCTAAAAAATAAACATCGCACAATTGAAAATTCATAACGATAAGAAATAGATAGTTCCAAAATTAAACAAGAATTGGAAACAACAGGGAAATCTCCATCGATATAATTTGGAACAAAATAATGACAAAAAGCAGTATATAAAATTTAAAAGATATAATATTATTACCATTGGAGAAAATGAAAAATAATTGAAGAAAACTATCCACACGCAGCATGGAGTGTTATTGCAGAATAGAGGATTTGACTAATATTGAAACCGCTTACATAGCAACAGGTCATAAAATAACAATATTTTTTAAATATTTATTTACTTAAAGTGGGGTAATTTGACATCAATTTCAATGATGGTTTTAATAGTCAAGTAAATTTTGTGTCCTTTTTTGAGCAATTACTGAAATCGGCTCCTCTTTTTAAAAGCATGGATGATTTTCAGATATAGAGGCGAAAACAAAGAAGAAGTACTGCAATATCAATAGAACAGCAATTCAAATCTACCTGGCTCTCTCTGTGAACAGTGCCAAGGGATTACAAAATTAAAGAAAGAAAATGTAGGCGTTTGTTGTTGCACCGGTTTTATCCAATCATATAAATTCACGATTTCAAGCGGATTAGGTGATATGCAGTCTGAGCCCGCTAGAGAATACCACTTATTTTAAATGATCAATACTATTTAACTAAATATACATTTCTTAGACTGTTTAAGAATAAAACTGCTGAAGGAGTTGCCTACGACTAAAATGATATTTTTTTCCTCTAAACAATTTATCCTTAAACCCAAACTAACCCTAAAGAGAATATCACTCTATTTTAAATGATTAAGATTATTTAACTAAATATACAGTTCTTAGACTGTTTAAGAATAGAACTGCCGAAGAAGTTGCCTGCAACTTAATATATTATCCTTTTGGACAACTTATCCTTCAAGGCGACGAAGGAGGAGAATTATCTAATATATTATTTTAGAATATTACAGACATGGCCAGGCTTGCAGCTTGTGCATGGAATTTTTACGGTCAGTAATAGAATGATCGACCAAGTTAAAATCATGGATACTGGATAAACAAGCTAAGAAGTAGTCAGAAAATTACGGTTTACTCAAAGCAAAAAAAAACAATACTACGCAGGGGAATACGAAAAGGCCTTTTGAAGCCATGTTTGGAACCAAACAAATAATTGTAAACAGGTTCCATATTAGGAAAACAATCTTATGAAATGTTGGATATAATGTGAGATAAGTACCGTTTATGCAGTAGCCGAAACAGAAGAAAATGGATTAGGTAGTTTTATGTGCCATATGAGAAAATTATGGAAGAATATCAATGAGGTCTAAAAGTTCACAGGAAATGTGGGATTGAAAGCAATAAATGAAATCATATAATGCAAAACAGGACAGAAGAGAAGTTGCAAAAACACGATACAAAAATGTTGGCGACTCGCCCAAAGCTGCCGTATGCTTAACTAGGCCAGAATATCATAATTAAAGTTCCAGTTAACGGGAACAGACTAAGCAAACATTGTTGGTAGTAGTCGCGCTGTAAAGACGTGTGTTTGTAACGCTCTGTTTTAAACGTATTTTTACTGAGTTAAAAACGTGCAAATAAAAAGTGTTTCGTACCATTGTAAAGAAGACGGTTTCAACTTTTCATCGTAGATATTAAAATGCCCCCTAAAACAGCCACCGACACAAAATTATTAATTAAAGACACCATAAAGGAACTGATAGCGGACGAGCAATTCATGTCGAAAATATGTGGAATGTTTAAAGAAAAAATGGAGGTCATGCAGCGAACTATTGACCAGCAACAAACGATAATCAAAGGATTGGAAAGTAAAATAGAGAGTATTCGCAAGTCAGAAAAAGTGAACAACATCTGTATTTAAGGAGTCGATAAAGAGCCTGCAGAGCGCCTAAGAACGAGAGTCAAGCAGATCCTATGTTCTGACATGAAGGTACAGATTAAAGAAGATAATATTGTTAAATGTTTTCGAGTGGGAGTAGGAAATGGTCAAAGACCGCGTCCGATTGTGGTAAAACTGGAAACCTTTTACCAAAAACTGACTATTTTAAAAAATAGGAAGTTTCTTAAGGGGACCAATGTTTTTCTATCTGAAGATCTCACTAAGCAGAACTTGGCCATATACCATGCAGCAGCACAGAAGATTGACAAAAAACTAATCTACACGTACGAAGGAAACATATTTGTTAAAAAAGACGAAGGAAAATCTACCAAACTAAAAACTATGGAAGATGTTTTGAAAATAAAATAAACAGAATTTTCTTTTCTTAAAATTGTTTGCTGATGGAGTGTTGCAAGAATGCGTACTGTATACTTATTTTTTTTATATTATTATTAGAAATTACCTTTTTCTTTATTTATATTTTTAATTTTTAGTGTATAATAATGTCCTTGAAAATTATTTTGAGGGAGATGGAGAGTGCGGAGGAGTGTGAGACTGTAGTTGTTGAGGATTTGGGGAAATTACAAACTTATATGAACGGAGGTAATAAAATCAATATTTAGCATTTAAACATACGAATCATAAGAAAAAAATTTGGCGAATTAATGATCTACTTGCATTTGGCTAAATTAGAAAATATTGATGTTTAAATTTTATCTGAAACATTTTTATTGAAAACGAACAACAATTTAAAATTAAAAGTTTTAATATGTTTTATAATAATTCTACGAAAAACAAAAATGATGGTCTTGTAAGGTATGTGAAAAATTCTTTACAGTGTAATATTAAAATCATACCTTTAACTGAGACAAATTTAATTCAAGCTACTGTTTTACTAAATAACGTTAACGTAACTATCAATGCATGCTATAGACCTCCATCAACCAATGTGCTTTTATTCTTGAATGATCTACAAAAATATTTTAAATGTTTACAACGTTCACATGTATATTATTGTTTATTGGCGACATAAATATTAATCTGGTAGCAAATACCGATCCAGTCACTTCCGAATATTTGGGTATTTTAAGCGAGGTGGGAATGTTCAGCTGTCTTAAGGGTCCCACGCGCTTATCTGAATTAAGTAGTTCGCAAATAGATCACATATTCTTAAGTTCACCTAAAAAATTTGATGAAACTGTATCATTTATTGCTCAAACTAATATTACCGACCATTATTTCACTGGTCTGTCTTTGGGATTAGACAAAATTAAACAAAATCCCAAAAACCTTGTATTATTGAAAAAATTGATCATAAAATTTTACACAACTTGATATCCCTAGAAACATGGAATTCTACCCTGTCTAAATTGAACGTCCAAGAGGCATATGATGGTTTTAGAGATACATTAAAAAATCATATAAGAAACTCGACTAGGACTCTTAAGTCAACATGTAAATTTAAGAAAAAAAACAGAATGGATAACTATAGGCTTGATTAAATCAATAAAACTTCGTGATGCATTAAAAAAGTTTTGAACAATTATCCTAACGATCAAATTAAAGAAGAATATATAAATTATCGAAATCTTCTAAGAAAATTAATTAAAAAAACAAAAAATGACTACCTTTCAAAACAGATTAACGATAACAAAAATAATATTAAAAAAATATGGCAAACCATATAAATCAAGCTACAAATCAAACAAAATCCAAATCAGAAATCGCTGCGCTAATAAGTGAGGAGAATGGAGATCTTATTTGCAGTGATATAGATAAATCGGAATATATGAATGAGTTCTTTACAGATATAGGTAAAGAAATGGCTAATAAAATTCTATCTGTCCCTGACTTAAATAATATAAGCAAAGATAATTTGAAAAATACTTTATTTTTTCATCCTGTACAAAATTCGGAGATAATAGAGGCAATAAATTCCTTAAAAACATTTTCTTCTCCAGGGGAAGATGGTATACGGGCCGAAACAATAAAAATTATACATAAATCTATCTTAAGCCCACTAAATCATATAATTAACTTAACTTTTTCTAGCGGAACTATACCTACAGATTGGAAATCTTCACTAATAGTGCCAGTTTTCAAAAAAGGCGATTCGAGATCTGCAACTAATTATCGTCCTATCTCTTTGATAAGCAATGTTGCAAAAATTTGGAAAAAAATGCGTAAAAAATAGACTCATGTCATTTCTTGAAAAATTTAATATATTATATAAATATCAATTTGGCTTTAGATCTAAACTAAGTACTGAAGATGCTACGTATACACTTTTTAACATTTTACAAACCTCTTTAAATAAAAATAAAAAAACAATTGCTGTATTTATGGATCTTCACGACACCGTTTCCCATAAAAGACTTTTAACAAAATTATCTAACATTGGAATTAGAGGGCTTGCCCTACAACTCTTTGAGTCATACCTTCAAAATAGAAGTCAGAAAGTAATTATTAATAACACGATAAGTCCTAGTAAAATAATTAAAACAGGTGTTCCTCAAGGTACGGTGTTGGGACCGATCCTGTTTCTTATTTATATAAATGATATAGGGACGATCCCAATTAGTGGCACTATTATATCCTATGCAGATGATACTGCAATTGTATTCTCGGCAGACAACTGGTATACTTTATATAAAACTATTGCGACTGATCTCCGTACAGTAAAACAGTGGCTAGATCTTAACTTACTAAGTCTAAGTATTTCTAAAACCAAATTTATCTGCTTCTCACTTGCCCAATCTGATCAACCAAATAATTCTATTATCAAAATACATTCTTTAAATTGTACCAAAGCGGATAATTCCTGTAAATGTCCTTGTATTGAAAAAGTAAAGTTCATTAAATACCTAGGTATCACAATCGATCAGTTTTTGCGTTGGGCGGAGCATATCTCAGAAACAGCTAAAAAAATTCGAAAGCTCTATTATAAGTTTTATCAATTAAGAAATATTTTAAATACTCAACTCTTAAAAACCGTATATTATTCACTTGTAGAGTCTGTGCTACGTTATTGCATAATAACTTGGGGCGGTTCGTATGACAATGTTACGAAAGTATTAAAGGTTTGTCAGAACAAAATAATAAAAATTATGTATTTTAAAGGAGATCGGTACCCCACTTCTTTATCAAGAAACCCACCTAAACTTACGCGCGTTATATATCCATAGCTGCATTAATTATTTTCAAAAAATTAAACACGAGTTTGAAAATATGAATACTCATTATGTGACACGATCCTTGGCCAATAACAATGTAATTGTACCTCTATTTAAAAAATCCCGCCTTCAGAGAAATATATCTGTTTTTGGGCCAAAATTTTATAATCTGATTCCCTCAAGTTTAAAGTGTCAAGCGTCAAACCCTAACAAATTTAAGGCTAATACAAAAGAATACGTATTCGAAAATTATTTAAGATTTCTGCCAATTATGAGGATTTAAATTTGTAAACTATTTTTTCTTATGTTGGATTTTTTTGAACGTTTCTCCCTCTCTCCCGTTCTCTCCTTCTCTCTGGCATTTTCATCGATATCTACACTCTTCTATTCCAAGTAATGAGTAGTTATAGTCTTTCTTTTGTACACATAAAATTAGGATTAGGTATAGGTAATTATAGGGTTAACATCTAATTAATTTAACTTTTTATTTGTATTCTTTCTTATTAAGTTCTATTTGTATTATTAAGTTATTTGTATTATGGTTAATGCCCGATATTGCTACCAATATACTTTTTAGACAGTTTACTCTATCACAGATTTCCAAATCTAGCAGAGACCTGTCTAATATTTAAAAACTGTTTTGATGTAAAAAAATGGTTAATAAATATATTTGTATTTGTATTTGTATTTTGTATTGTTGAACAACAGTTGAGCAACAGTTGGGCAACATAGAAATTCGCACAGTGTGTACGTGTTACTCAACTGTTGCGCAGCTGTTCACGATCTGTTGTACGCTGTTCGCTCTCGAGGCGGTACTTCAAAGAAAATGTCGCTCAACAGTGCGCCAACAGCATGGCCGGTGTGTACACGTGCAAGGCAGAAATTTGTAGCGTTCTAGACGATACGTGTATATTCAGCATTCAGTAAGCATCCGTTGTTATTTAAAAATGTCTCACGATTGGAGTGAAGAGCTATAAGCTTGATCGAACTTATAAGAGATTATCCCAATATATTGAATCCCCAAAATGAGGCTTTTAAGAACAAAAACAAACGTACTGATGCATTTAATAATATAGCTGATGCTTTAGGGATTTCCCGAGCAGAAATTGAGCGAAAGTGAAAAGTTCTGTAGACCTAATTTAGGAGAGAATGTGGTAAAAGTGCCACAAAAACCGGACAAGGAACACAGGAATTGAACATTTCTCACTGGTTTAGATATAAACATGTTGGCACCTACTGAACCAACACCAAGTAACCAGCAGACAACTAGGTAGGTCGATGTTTCCGAACAGTTCTTTATGCTCGCCAACAGCTAATCAACTGTTGCTCAACTGTTGTTCAACAATGTTTGCTTAGTCTGTTCCCGCCTTTATAGACACTGAATGCACGGCTTCCAGAAATATTTTGGCTATAGTTTTAACTATAGATGAATTGAATTTATATAAATTTGTAACTAAAAAAGGTATGTTGAAAAGGCTTTATGCATGAAATTCATCGACGTTCGCTGACTCGCATTTACAGTAAGCAGCCAGAAGCAAAAGAAGATGACACAAGAAATCTTGGACTTTATCAAATACAATATTCGTTTGATAACACATTAATTGTTTTTTAATAATTTTAATGTCGTTTTAACAGTAGCTAGTAACCAGATATAAATAGCAGCTGCATAGAGGCATCATAACAAAAAAAGTCATAGTTCCTGAATCCTAAAGCGTTTAAGTTTTCCTTTTACGGTGGTATTACCGATAAATTAGCCACCGAAAGGAACTTTAACCAAACTTGGATATTTTAGTGAGAACATATCGGCCTACAAGCTCTCCAAATATTAATTGAATAGGCGCGACAGGTGGAAAGTTCTCAGCAATAATTAAAAGATGTGCATGTTTTATTTAACTCACAATATATATTTGATAGCATGTGAGATAGTAATTAGAGCCGTTTACATAAATAGGGAGGGTTGTTCGGTCATTTAATTAGCGTTAATAATAATAAATATATGTGCCAATGCTTGTTGAGTTGCTTCAACGCTCCAACCTTTCACGAGACTTGCCTTCGTATTTTGAATTTTCATTTTTTGATTTCACATTTTACTGATGCTATATATTCACTTCCAGGATTATTTCAAGACTCCAGATTTCAAAGGAGTCAGTATTTGCATTGTCAACTTAGCGGACGACATGAAGGAATATGTGCGAGGAATATTTCTTATCACGTAAGTTTTTTTTTACTCAGTATAAGGCGTCAAAAGGAATGCAAGTGCTATTTCGCCATTACCATAAACATTGATGGGATTTGCTTCATAATTTTGAATATGGTTTTAGAGTTTTAGAAATATCGTTTTTATGTTTCAGCTTAAAATTATTTGGCGTATTGATTTACATCTGAAGGATATGAAGGGAATGCCACCATATTCAAAATAAAGTGCTTCTTAAATTTCATTTAGGATTTCACATATCCAGACTTACGCATATTTATTTGGCTCGCACTTTGCTTTCTTAATTTAACCCCATTTTTATTTTTATATTGTAAAAACAAAACTTTCTTTCCGCTTTCATTATGTGTGAATTCAGTTTAAAGCAACTTTTTAGTGAACATTATGTGAAATGGCAAGAGTTACAATGTGTATTAAATATTTTTGTTCGTGCTTTTGTGTAGAATCTGCATTAATAGACCATTATATTCCAGTCACGATTTTCAGTCGTTTGAAGAGTTAAAATAAACAGTGATGACAGATTGCAGTTAAGGGATTTAATTTTTCAGCGGATTTTTGCCACAACGCCAAGTAAACATTTTAAAAGCTTTAGACTTATTCGATAGCGCTGAATAAAATGAGATTGGTAAATAGGCACCATCAACCAGAGAATTTTTTTGAATCTAACAAAAAATCACACAAATTATAAAAATATAAGCACTATTTAAGTAAACTTAATAAGGCAGTCAGTTGTTGCACAGTAAAAATTTGAGTTTAACAAAGTCTTTTATTTCATCACCCGTTGTATACAAAAACGAGACATACACTGTACAAGTAGCTCTACAAAAACTATTTAAAAAAATATAAATAAAATATTGATTGAAAAAAATTAAGTGAAATGCTGTAAAAGGAAAACAGTTTTCTTCCAAGGAAATGACTTAAAATTCGGAATTCTATAAACAAAATAAAACAGCAAAAGCTTAATCCAATAATGAATATTATTGTGTTTCTTAATATTCAGTACTTATATGTGAATTTCGTTACCATCCACATCCTACTGTCCTTTTTCCGATTCGCCAATTTCCTCGATAACGCTCTAGCTATTCTTTAGGCTCCTCCTTTTTTTTGGTGATGTTTTCTTCATTTTTACATTTCACATTTATCAAGACGATTTCGTGTTTTGGATTTGGCGCTGATAAATTGAAGCAAATGAGCACCTCATAACGTTAAATTTTCTCAAGCTTTCAAATTAAGAGTCCAAACATGGTAAATACAACGCGTTGAGCTTTTAAGCTTCACATTAACTTAGGAGAAAATACCCTCCATGAAAGCAGACGTGAATGAAATAAATGAAATGTACAAATTACAAAAACTCAACTAGCTTACCAGACACAGAGTAGATCCAAAGTCAACCTCTCATCAAGTCAAGCTGCCGTAATCACCACATAATTTGCTATATAATTTCAAATTGCGGAGAATTGTGTGGGACTCATCGTAAAAGGCTCACGCGACGTATCCATGCAGAAAGCAAAAGAAATCTGAATTAATGCTAATGTGGAAAAAAGGGCAACAATGGTATAAAATCATATACTAATCAGTATACTAATCACTATTCAAGAGGAACCAAAGTCTTACCGCCCCATTAGCCTAACCTCCTTCCTTCTTAAATCGATGGGAAAGATTATCGATAGGCACGTTAGAAGCAAGTTCCTTTCTAATGCTCTGCTGCATACAAAACAATTCGTAAACCTACCATCGAAATCTACCACCCATGCTCTTCAAAATCTCGTCCGCGATATAGAAAAAGCACTGGCTGAAAAAGAAGTGGCGCTGTGTGCATTTATACACATAGAGGATGCATTTGCAAACACCTCACATGAATCCATTCAGCGCGCCACAACCCGGCAGAGGAGTGGAACCAAACACTAAAAAATGGATAAAATCCATGCTAACCAGCCGTGAAGTCACCGCGACTATTGGAGAAACAGCCGTCACAGTCAAAGTAATAAAGGGATGCCCTCAAAGAGGGATCCTATCGCCCATGCTTTCGTCTCTAGTTGTTGACGATCTGCTGGTAAGACTGACTGGAGAATGCTTTGAAGTCCTAGGTTGCGCAGATGACCTAGTTATAATAATAAGAGGCAAGCATGACAAAGTTCCCTCAGAACGTATGCAAAGTGCACTCAACTTTGTCAGCACATGGTGTACACAGGAAAGACTAAATGTCAACCCAAGCAAAACCGTAGTGATCCCATTCACAAAAAGAAGGAAGCTGAACCTTAAAGCACCTACTTTGGTAAAGATAACGGTAGAACTTTCGAAAGTGGTTAAGTATCTTCGTATCGTTCTTGACCAGAAACTAACCTGGAACCCTCACCTGGAAAGAACTGTCAAGAAACAACGACAGCGCTTTGGGACATTCGACGACTCTTTGGTAAAACATGGGGCCTAAAACCCTCCACCATCTGATGGTTTCATAACCCCATTGTTAAGCCTATTGTAACCTACGCCTGCTTAGTGTGGTGGGTAGAAACAAAGGAAATAACAACACAGCGAAAGCTAACAAGAGTACAAAGGCTCGCCTGCCTGGGTATAACAGGAGCTAAGAAAACGTGCCCCACAGCAGCCCTGGAAACCCTATTTGACCTTCCTCCGCTGCATATATACATAGAAAAGGAGGCCTGGATCAGTGCGTATACTGTCACTAAGACACAAAACCTGAAGTCGGGAAACCTGATTGACAATGGAAACAAAATTCCATTTTGATCGCTCCTTTGAAGTGGAAATTGAAGACCGCAATATAACAGGGGAAAGACTAAAACAACTAGAGAAGGGATCACTTGTCTGGTACACAGATGAATCAAAGATGAAAGAAGGAGTGGGATCCGGAGTTTACGGACCTAGGTGTCGAATCTCTGCACCTTAGGAAACACTCCCAAAAGCGCTACCATCTAGCAGAATCAGCTCCCGGCTAGTGTGGGATTGTCGGATGGCTGCAGATCAACCGGCAAATAGAAACAGACTCACCCTAATGTGAGTACCAGGGCATGAGAGTGTGGAAGGCAACGTAGCCGCTGACCAGCTTGCATGTAATGGTGCAAAGACTGCCTTTTGCGGGCCTGAACCATTCTGTGGTATCACTAGAGGACACGTAATGGATGAACTCAGAAATGGGGAAAAAATGCGGAAAGGTACACATTGGGCCAATGCACCTGGGCAGATACAGGCCAAAAGACTCATCTCTCACTCGCCTAACTACACAAAAAAGCTTTTCAAGCTACAAAAAAATTAGATAAAACTGGTCGTAGACCTTTTCACTGGGCATGGCCCCTGGAGGTACCACCTCAAGAAAGTGGGGAAAACCACTAACGAACAATGCAGATTGTGCCAAACCGTGACTAAACCATCAGAGCACTTACTCTGCGAATGTCAGGCACTGACGCGCCAAAGGTTGAGGCATCTCGAAAATGCCCATGTGGTACCAGGAGATCTACAAAAACTCAACGCTTGAAATATTCTGAGGTTCTCGAAGGAGATAGGAATTTTCGTGTAAAATAGAAGGGTATATAGATACAAAAGATCAATTGTGGTTGACGTGTTGAAGGGCAAGCCTTGCCGAGCGACCCCTCTAGCAACCATACCATACCATACTATTCCGAATATCATACATCTATTAATGACGTACTGGTATTGACACTGATTAAATTTATAACCAAGCATTTAAGTGACTAATCGAAGTTCAAAGCAGTAGCCCTCAGGGTATGGTCCGAAAGTAACCAGCGCATTAATCATTAATCATGATATTGACTGAACCAAAGTTAAAAGTTCGCAGACATAACACATTCGATTTGTTTTTGAAAACCACTTGAAACGTTTAGGTCCTTCTCATGCCACCATAAACTTAACAGAATTAAAAAGGCAAAACAATTATCCGTTATTTTTTACTAAAAGAATATAAAACAATATTAGAGTGGGTGCATATAAAGGTGACAAGCCTGGATCTTATGATCAGCTGACATTCTGAATGTTCTATTGATAAACCGGCAAGTTTTGACTATATTCGAAAGGCAAAGCCACTTAACTGGTTACTTTCGGAACATTTATACCAAAATCTCAAAGACATAATTTAACATCTTGAAAACAGCTGGTTGACTATGAAGTTACTTCGATTGTGTGCGGATAAACCTGGTTAGGAAAACTTTGATCCACTTTACATCTAGTGACTCATTTTCCCCCCGTTGACGCGAGGGGAGGTCCGAATTAACAAGTAGATAATTAGATTAGTGCTATTTCAGAAATTGGCAAGCTCTCTGGTATAATTAACTATATATATTAGGTTTGCTCGTGTTATACGCTTCAGAGAAGAAATATCTGCGAATAAACAATAAAGTTTCTATGATTGGTATACATATCATTTTCAATTCGTTCAATATGTAAATTATTTATAGGCCAAGGGCTTTGTTACTAAGAAAACATTGAAACACAAACTTATATTGGAAAAATTGTGGAATTGCAAAGATATTCGTATCGTGGCCTTCATTTGAAATATATTTTTCTCCAGCTCCATCAGCAATAAAGGAAAAACAATTTGGCTCCAACTAAAATTATATGGACCGTAAAAGAATAACGACTTCTCAGGTTAAATACACTTTAAAAGTTTTCGCATGCAGTAGTTCTATGTTTATTACTTATTTTCTTCAAGTAAATCAATCGCAAAGAAGTGTTTGCCCTTTATATCACCAACATACTCACATATCTCTCACTACTTTCCGAATCCATCGATACGCAAATTTGATTTGAGTTATATTTAAATAAAATGTTCCGCTCTGACAGGGAGGCACCCGCTTCCTCTTAAATTTTCAAAGGGATGGAATTTCTTTTATTTTGGGAAGATTGTGGGAGCTTTAAACTTCCTTGAATTTCGGCTACAAAACACTTTTCTTTTGCCTCTTGAATTATTTTTTTAAATTATTTGCCAAAGGAAGAGCGCATAAAATTTACTCAATACGCTAAAGAAACTTCTCGCAGTTTTTAGAAATAAAAAATACAATTTGGCAAGTGTAAAAATGGACTTCATATCTTGAACTTTTTCTGAATTAGGAAAGAATCGAATTGCACTCAAACTTGCCAAATTACATGCAAATCTGAGTTTTTCGATAATTCATTTTTATTATATAGTGGGAGCGGTACGTAAAAAAATGTGGCATATTATGATACAAGCATGCCGCTTGGTAGAGTGGTTCCTTATACCTCAAGTAATGCTTTTTTCCGAAGCACATGACATTTCATCCCTTAGTCATAGAATGGGGGTGTTTGTTTCTAAACAGGGGCAGATTTATTGAACTATATTGCATTGTGGACGATTTTCGTAAGATAGGAGTCGTTTTCGATTAATTTCTGATTGCAGAAGCGATTGGAATAGGTTATAGGACCGGAAATTTTGGCTATATGGCGCTACATTTAAAAATGGCCGCCGCACGGGTACGCAACTCATAGAATCGTCCCCGTCAAGGACAACTCCTAGGAAACTAAGCTATCTTTTAAGAAAGACGAAGGTCCTTGTTATATAGCAACTTATGTGTGATTTCCAGTGAACATCAAGTTACTTGCGATGCTATGCCTGAATGAGGTTTTCAGTTTTTATTCAAACATTTTATTAAGTAGTTAAAATGTTAATGAAAATAATTTTAAAATCAATATATTTCGAACAACTCCACATCATCATCCACTTCTTCAGCATCTTCGGCATCCACTTCTTCAGTCTTTCCGGTATCCACTTCTTCAGCATCTTCGGCTTCCATTTCTTGGTCATCTCCGGCATTTACTTCTTCACTATCTTTGTGCACTTCTTCAGCATCTCCGGCATCCACTTCTTCAATATCTTCGGGCACAGCAGACACTTTGTTTCTGGAAGAACAATACAGCAAGTAAGTATACGACCGCTATACTGGGGAACA
Source organism: Pissodes strobi (assembly GCA_016904865.1). Taxonomy (NCBI): domain Eukaryota; kingdom Metazoa; phylum Arthropoda; class Insecta; order Coleoptera; family Curculionidae; genus Pissodes; species Pissodes strobi. Next base: position 26,095 of record JAEQML010055765.1, read on the forward strand.
AATACATACCTTTGGTTACTGCATTCGCCTTTGCACGTCCTGTAGTTCAAAGTACACAGGAGTCTGTTGCGCTTGCAAGCGCATTTCATTGTGTTGCACCCCATCATGCAACCGCAGCGATTTAGAGCCCGGCAAGCAGACCACATTTCAGGTAGAGTAGACCAAACAGGCTTCCACTCCCTATCGTCTCGGTCCAGTCCCAACTTTCAGGAGATGGAACGTCGCACCAAGTGATTGCGCGTCCCCAAACCTGACCTCCTTGGTACGCCGCCCTTAGGATGTGCTGTCTTAATGCCGCAGATGGCGGTGGGATGAGAGTGTGTGGCTTGTTCTCTGTCGCAAACAGGTGCTTTCTTGCTTGGTTTACGGATATGCACTCCGAGTCTGGCACACCATACAACTGTACCGTGTACTTGTCAAGGGCCTGCATTGTTTCTTCGTCAGGTATTGAGAGCCTAATTGGCCCTAATTGATCTGAAGGCCCGAGTAAAGGAATCACCCTTCCAGTGCTTCCAGGCTGTTCTCTTCCCCTTGGACACAAAGAAGGATGTGGTATCGCAGCCCGAAAACGCATGGAATCCGCGCAGCGCAATGGATCTTTCCTCGCCCAGTGCACGAGCTATGCAGTGAAGCCTAAGAATTGCCTGTTTTTACCTGAGCCATATAACACCCGGAGCTCTACAAGCCCAAGAGTTTCGAGGGTGTGAAAAAACGATGTCGCCAATACAACATCAGTGTCAGTGCTGCGTACAACGATTTTCTTAGCACCGTGTATCACCGCATCATGTACATGAAGCATTATGCGTCCGTCAGCCTCCTCCATGGAGTCACACTGGAAGTCTTGGAGATCAGTGATCAGCTCGCCGAGACGTATACATTCTGCATAAATCACCCATTCGGAAGACGCATTTTCCATGGAGGGATAGAAGCTTGCAGTGGATGAAAACGATCAGATCTGCGAATGCAAGCCCTTCGCATCTGACGGCTTCCTGCTTGTCATCAGTAACCTCCTGCCTGCCGAGATCTGTTAAAAGAAAGAAAATGGTAGTAAAGTGTTCATGATTGAATTTTATTTTTAAAAAAAGTTAAGGTGTATATTTTTTACCTGTTGTAGGGTTGAGCTGGACATCGCCCGTGGTATTTGGCTTCCTGTGCAACCAAATCGCCTTCAGCCAAAACAGCAGGAAGCTGAGAATCACTCAAAGATTTTACGCAGCGTTTAACATGGTCAAAAAGAGCGTCCGTTTTACAGTGTCTATAAGAGGATTATTCCAGGAGGGTGGGTTGGAGCACATAAAGCAAATGTCATATTTTACATTGACAGCTGTTGTTAAGGATCTAGTAGATCTCCGCTCAGATTTGCCTGCTCCATCCAGTGCTGGTGCTACGTCCGTTCTCTGATGTGAAGAGGATGCCTCCAGGCTTTGCAGTATCGTTAAACTTCAAAGAACAGGCCTTGTGCCACAAAGCTTCGTTTTCAACTAACGCAGCCTTAATTCCATTGCCACCATTCAGCGCATCAGTAGAAAATCCAGATAGTAACTTGAAATTAAAATGCCTTATCTTCTCCTAATTAGCAGCAAGTGTTACGTAGCCCTTATTTCTTAATTTTGCCATAGGATTTTTAGCAGGACAAATTGTTTTTAAACCAACTTTTTGGCATAGGCAACACTTCTTCCAATCGAGAGATGTGCATGCGGGTAGGGGAACAAGGGATTGGGGAGCCACCACCTTAAGCTTGTGTTTTTCCATTGTCTCTATTTTGGCATAAATCACCTAGGGTAAAAAAATTACAGTTGAAATTCGATTTTTTTTTGAAGTTAATGAAAAAAAAATAAATTTCCGGTTAATCCGGAACTAACATTTCCGGTTAAATCAGAAATTCTTTTTTAGATTGGATCCTTAAAAGATATCACGCTACCTCAAAGGTAAAAAAAAAACATTTGGTTTAGACGTAGCACAATATGTTTCACAAAACTTATCTAAAATCATGCAGGGAATTTAAATATAAAATAATATATTACACGCTCCATTTAAAATAAAAAAGTTATTGGCAAGTTCCGATATAACCGGAAGTGGTATGACCGTAATATACATTAAAATTATAGAGAATCTTGAATAAACCTGGACTCCCAAAATTTAGAATTTTAAGTATTGCTTAACCACGAAAACTTCTAACGAAGAACTATACTACCGTGATACACCCTGTATAGCGCCCATAGAGCCAAACGGTGGACCCAATGGACTTAAAACCTATTCCATTCGCTTCGGCATCCAGAAATTATTTGAAATTGACTTTAGTCCTATAAAAATCGTCCATAAAGCAATATAGTTCAATAGACCTGCCCCTGTTTATAAAAAACACCCCCTTTCAATCCCTAAAGGATGAAATTTCGTGTGCTTCGGAAAAAAACATTGCCTTAGGTATAAGCAACAACTCCACCAAATGCCATGCTTGTATCATAATATGCCACATTCTTCGGTGAATTTTAAGTGAACCGTGGCCACTAATAAAGAACCGGAAGGATAGATACGATTTTTTAAATTGTTTCAGATTATGTCTGAAAATCATATTGCTATAAATTTTAACTAATTACTACTTTTTCGATATTCAATTTTAAACTATTCCTATTGTTGCACATAAAACTTCAATATTCGGAAAAGCTGCTAAAGCTAGTTTCAAAATTATGGAAAGTTATAAAATAGTAATAAGACATGCGGAAAGCTGAGAAGGATCCATTTTAAAAACTTAACAACAATTCTTTTAATATGTCAATCATTTTATAGGCCAAGTGCTTTGTACTAATAAGACATTGAAACACGAACTTATATTGGAAACAATTGTAGAAATGCAAACATTTTTATATAGCGGCCCTCATTAGAAATACATTTTTCTCGAGCTCCGTCAGCAATAAAGGAAAAACAATTCGACTCCAACTAAAATTATACGGACCGTAAAGGAATAACGACTTCTCAGATCAAATACACTTTAAAAGTTTTCGGATGAAGTAGTTCCATGTTTACTACTTATTTTCTTCAAGTAAATCAATCTCAAAGAAGTGTTTTCCCTTTATACCACCAACATACTCACATATCTCTCACTACTTTCTGAATCCATCGATACGCAAATATTAACTGATTTGAGTTATATTTAAATAAACTGTTCCACTTTCGCAGGGTGGCACCCGGTTTCTCTTGAATTTTCAAAGGGATGGAACTTCTTTTATTTTGGGAAGATTGTGGGGGAAGCTTTAAAGTTCCTTCAATTTTGGCTACAAACCACTTTTCTTTTGCCTCTTAAATTATTTGCTAAAGGAAGAGCGCATACAGGATTACTCAATGCGCCAAAGAAACTTCTCGCAATTAAAATATCGGTTCCCATCAGTATTTCCGAAATAAAAAATACAATTTGAAAAGTGTAAAAATAGACTTCATGGAAATAATGGAATTGCACTGAAACTTGCCAAATTACATGCAATTCTAAGTTTTTCGATAATTAATTTTTATTGTAAGGAACCGGAAGGATATACGATATTTTTAAATTGTTTCAGATTATGCCTGAAAATCATATTGCTATAAATTTTAAATAATTACTACTTTTTCGATATTCTAGTTTAAACTATTCCTATCGTTGCATATATAAGTACAATATTCGGAAAAGCTGCTAGGGCTACTTTCAAAATTATGGAAAGTTATAAAATAGTAATCAAACATCCGGGAAGCTAAGGAAGGTCCATTTTATCAACTTTTAACAACAATTTGTCTAATATGTCAATCATTTTATGGGCCAAGAGCTTTATACTAATAAGAGATTGAAAAACGAAATTAGATTGGAACAAATTGTGGAATTGCGAAAATTTTCGTACCCTGACCTTCATTTGAAATATATTTTTCTCCAGCTATATCAGCAATAAAGTAAAAACAATTCGGCTCCAACTAAAATTATACGAACCTACACTGGTTAAATACACTTTAGAAGTTTTCGGAAGAAGTAGTTCATTTTTTATTACTTATTTTATTCAAGCAAATCAATTATAAAGAAGTATTATCCCTTTATACCTCTAACATACTCACATATCTCTTACTACTTGCCGAATCCATCGATACGCAAATGTTATCCGATTTGAGTTATATTTAAATAAAACGTTCCGCCCTCGGCCTCACAGGAAGGCACCGGGTTTCTTTTGATTTTTCAAAGGGATATAACTTCTTTTATTTTGAGAAGATTGTGGGAACTCTAAACTTCCTTGAATTTTCGCTGCTCAACACTTTTCTTTTGCCTCTTAAATTATTTATTTAAATTCTCTGCCAAAGGAAGAACGCATGAAATTTTACTCAATACGCCAAAGAAACTTTACACTGTTAAAACATCGGTTCCCATCAGTATTTCGGATATCAAAAAATACAATTTAAGAAGTGTAAAAATATACTTCATATCTTAAGTTTTTTCTCAAATAGGACAGAATGAAATTGCACACATATTTGCCAAATTACATATTACAAATCTGAGTTTTTCGATATTTCATTCCAATTTTAAAGAACCGAAAGGATAGATACAATTTTTCCGATATAATTTTAAACTATTCCATTGTTGTACATGTAAGTTCAATAATCGAAAAAGCTGTTAAAGTTCGTTTCAAAATTAGAGAAAGTAATAAAATAGTAATAAAACATCAGGGAAACCGAGAAAAGTCCATTTTAACAACTTCCAACAACAATTCGTTTAATATGTCAGTCAATATATAGACCAAGGCGTTTGTACTAATAAGACATTGAAATGCGAACTTATATTGGAAAGAAGTCTGGAATTGCAAACATTTTTGTATCGTGGCCTTCATTTGAACTATATTTTTCTCCAGCTCCATCAGCAATAAAGGAAAAACAATTCGACTCCAACCAAAGGAATAACGACTTCTCAGGTTAAATACACTTTAAAAGCTTTCGGATGAAGTAACTCCATATTAATTACTTATTTTCTTCAAGTAAATCAATAATAAAGAAGTATTTTCCCTTTTTACCACCAACATACTCACACATCTCTTACTTCTTTCTGAATGGAGGTACTTTAATATTAGGTAAAAATGGAATGAGAAGAATAAATGAATGTAATTTAGGTATAGAAAATCTTTGTGAAATTTGTGCGACAGAAATTATTGACTTTAAAATTATTATCGTAACAGTGTATCGTCCTCCTAGTGGAGATTTTAATGTTTTTTTTTAGAAACCATAACCAAAACTTTTGAGTTTTTGTCAGGTTTTAAAGGGTATTGCATAATTAACGGTGATTTTAACATCCATTTTGATCGTAACTATAATCACAGAAACAGTTTTATTGACTTATCAGGCTTATATGGCTTTGAACAGCAAATTTTAGAAAACACAACAGATACCCACTGTGTAGATAACATCTTTGCAGACTTTCAAAATGAATTAAATTTTATCAGAAGTTTTTTTCAGCCGTTAATTTCTGACCATTCTGCGGTTGACATCTCGGTAGACTTGTCTTTTATTGAGAAGAACTCGTCAAAGTTGGCATCCATTATGTTTCAACCAATTACTCAAAGAGGTCGAATAACTTTTTTTAACATTCTTGATAACAATAACTGGTTAACCAAAATTAATTATGATGGCTCTGCAGAAGAAGCATTTAATACCTTTGTAAACTTTATTAATGACAGTTTTAAAAAAGCTTTCCCTACAGTTTAGAAAAAAGACCAAAATAAAGTCAAATTGAACTGGTTTACACCGGAACTCAGGCGGATGCGAGAAAATCTTCATTTAATGACATGTATAACACTTTTAGGTCACCCCGTATGTATGATAATTATTTTAAATTGTATAGAAGCAGGTATAGGTTGGCTTTGGAGACGGCTAAAATGGAAGCAAACTCAGAGTTTATCATGAGCTCTAGCAATATCGCAAGAGCCTCCTGGAGCATTATTGGAGCCCAACGTCCAAATAATGAATATAACAAAATTCCTGCAAACATAGATGCAAATTCTTTCAATAACTTCTTTGCAGATATTGCAGGTAACATCTTAGAGAAGCTACCCGAGGCTACTATCACTCCAATGCAACTTTTTCAGCTTCCAGAAGCAAATGGTATTGTTGACATGGGTTTCAGTTTTCAGGAGGTGTCTTTCAAGGAGTGAGGGATGCAATAAAAACAAAAACTCCAAAGATGTGTATGGAATGACCACAGGTATACTAAAAGAGGTTAAAAATCTGCTCATTCTGCCACTTACAAAATTGATTAACAAATGTATTAATGAAGGGGCTTATCCATCATGTCTTAAGTTAGCTAAAGTGGTCCAAATTCATAAGAAAGGAGATAAAAATGAAATAAATAACTATATACCTATCTCACTTATACCTACCATTTCAAAAGTATTTGAATTAATATTAAAAAATCAATTATTATTTTGAGACCAATAATTTATTTACATCAAGTTAGTTTGGTTTTCGACAAAAACTTAGTACTACTCATGCAGTGAACAGCCTCTGTGAATATATTTTAAGGGGATTTGAAAAAGACCAGCATGTGGGGTCAGCATATTATGACCTTTCTAAGGCTTTTGATTGCATCTCTCATCCTGTCTTGCTCCAGAAACTAGCAGCATATGGCTTGTGTAAGAAGAGTGTTGATTTAATAAGTAGCTACCTTTCTCATCGCAGGCAGATCTCCTCTGTAAATGATACAATTTCTGATGAACGTTTTCTCAATCATGGGCTTCCACAGGGTTCGATCCTCGGTCCAATATTATTCCTGATCTACATTAATGACCTCCCTAGAATCCTACCTGAAAACAACAAGGTGGTGCTTTTTGCGGATGACACAACAACATCATTTGCAGACACTAACATAAACAGTCTCCATCAGACAATGGATGAGGGCTTTGCTTTGCTTGGTTCCTGGTTTATAAGTAATCCACTTAGCTTAAACATAGAAAAAACTGAAAAAATGATTTTTAGTCTTCGTAACCATGACTATGAGAATCCTACCAGTGTTCGATTCCTTGGAGTTCATTTGGACCCAACACTTAAGTTTGATGCACATGTCGACAATGTATGTTCAAAAAGACCAAAATCTGCATATCTCATTTTCCAACTTTCTAAGATTGCAGATAGGTCGGTGTGCATGATGGCATTTCATGGGCTTCTCCAGTCGGTTTGTACTTATGCTCTATTATCTTGGGGCCACTCAGCTCATCTGGATAGAGTCTTTGCTTTACAACGAAGAGCTGTAAGAACTTTGGCAGGTCTAAAGTATCGAGCAGATGCTAGGGATGCTTTCAGGGAATTGAAGATACTTACCATTCCATCCAAATGCATCCTTGAATGTATACTCTTTGTGAAAAGTTCAGGCAGGTACCGGCCGGCTGGTGATCACCACAGCCATTATACAAGGTCAAGAGGTGACATGGGGATTGAATTTCTCAGGCTCAAAAGATCATGGAATGCTACTCTGCACTATGCCCCCAAACTCTTCAATAAACTACCAACTCCAATTAGAGCTCTTCAGAATAATAAACTAAAAGAGGTCTTAGCAGCACATTTAATTGAAAACGCCTTCTATTCAATAGAAGAGTTTATTGACCATCACATAAATGCTACCGAGATGTCAACTGACTAATAATAGAGTAGGATGGGTCAGTCTGGGTATGTGGTACTTAAAAATTGTGCAATATTGGTTATGGTTTCATTTGACTGATTTTTTAAATTTTGTTTTGTATTAGCTATTTGTATTTTAAATTTTGTAAACTAGGTGTAAGATAATTTTTTCTTTTTTTGTATTTTAATAATTAGGTTAGTCCAACATGTTTTTTAAAAAAATTGGTACTCTTGTCTTGACGTATGTAAAACTATTGTTGTAGCATGAATAAAGAATTTGAATTTGATTTTTTGGATTTGAATCCATCGACACGCAAATATTATCTAATTTGAGTTATATTTAAATAAAACGTTCCGCCCTCTCAGGAAGACACCCGGCTTCTTTTGAATTTTCAAATTGATTTAACGTCTTTTATTTCGAGAAGATTGTGGGTACTTTAAACTTCCTTGAATTTTCGCTGCAAAACACTTTCCTTTTCCCTCTTAAATTATTTATTTAAATTGTCTGCCAAAGAAAGAGCTCGTACATTTTTGATGTGTAAACATCTTACGCGGCGGTATGAGGGTAAATCTCGGCCAATGGGACGGAAATGTGTAAACCGATTCTAGCCGCTAGGGCGTGGGCGGTATTATTATACAATTTTGCCATTTAAAATCGTTTTAAACGGATTTTAGACGATAAAAAAAGCATATTTTAAATTAAACGAACCGTCAAAAGTATTACTTATTAATTATTTTAAGCTTTGTTATTAAACCTAATTTTTATTCTATGAACAAGCTAAAGTGTATAGGCAACGGCCATGGCACGTTGAAGATACCAGTTCTCGCCCGACCACTGAAGTTAAGCAACGTCGGGCGTGGTTAGTACTTGGATGGGTGACCGCTTGGGAACACAACGTGCTGTCATTTTTTTACAACCGATGTCGTTATAGGATATGTTTACACACCAGTGTCTCGAGTACTAGCAGACTCGTTTTTATTCAATACGCCAAAGAAAATTTACTTAGTTCATATATCGGTTCCCATCAGTATTTCAGAAATCAAAAATACAATTTGAAAAGTGTGAAAAGAGACTTCATATATTAGTTTGAGTCAGTTTGGGTAATTGAAATTGAAAATGCCGAAGCAGAATGCAACGCTTATTAAATTTGATATCTGAGAAAACTCATAATTGTGGGGAAATATATAGTTGATAGAAGTTTGGGTGAGATCAGGTTAGATTACGTAAGTTTAGTTTACCAAAGTATACCAAATAAATGTATATTACTTCAAGTCTCGTTCTTCTTTACAATTTAAAACGTTATGTGTGGTTGTAAGTAGCAAAAGACCATTTGCATTCGATTCGTCTCACATTCCTCGATCTAACGATGAAACACGACTAGTCTGTCGTGAGAAACTAAAAGTCACCCTCACCCACCCTTAACACAAGCTAATGTAAAAAATGACTTTTAGCAGATTACGCAAGTTTAGTTTACCAAAATATACCACATAAACGCATATTTATGTCATATGTTTTTACTATTTAAAACATTAGTGGTGGTTGTAAAACCTGCATTCGATTGGTCTCTCAATCCCCGATCTAACGCGGTTAGTTTCACTTAGTATCAACTTATTTTAGTCATTTGAGTCGGTTCCAATACGTTATAATCAATTTTAAAAGATGTGGTTAGTTTTAGTTAGTCGTCTAATTAATTTT
>MU191490.1:2330-35398 GCA_016904865.1 Pissodes strobi
AAATAATTTTGACTTGTGCATTCTTAAAATTCGTCTGCTTTATTGACCAAGCTTTTCTTTGAATGGACTTCATTCCACAGTAAACGTTTAACCAACCCACCAATCGTATCAACAGCCACCTTTGCATATGACGTCGCCGTCGCAAAGAAATTCTTCGTCTTCGGAAAAGCAAACTTTGGCACAGTTTCAAAAATCTTTTAAAAAAATACGCAAACTGAATATTTGCTGTGTAACAGTTCATCACTGATGATCACAAAAGAATTAGTAAATTTGTGGAACTAGATAATTGTAAAAACTGTGACCTATTGATGCGATCAATATCATCCTAAGCAACTAGGAGATAATTTTCTGTAAAACTGACTTGTACCAATAGTCTTCACAAAACAGTGTATTTTGAAGGTGGACCTTCAGTTGTTAAAAGTTAAGGATGACCGTCCATTTTTCCATTTGATCAGACAAACGTTATTAGTGCTTCGTAATAAATATTTTTCTAGTCCTATACTTTAATTGATTTATTAGACATTTACTACCAGTATCGTAATGAAGCTCATTATGATACTGATGTTTCATTATTAAACTTGATTATGACCAATCAAAATTCGACATCACAGTGATATTCAGTCAATATCAAAGATAGCCATGATCGTCACAGATTAAAAATGTATCAATTTTTATAGTTCATGGACAATTTACTTAGTAAATTTTAAAATTAAAAAATATTTTTCATTATTGTGACTGGTCGTAGAAAAAATAGTGTATGCAACTCACATTTAATGATTATTAAGAGCGTTTTATTCCTTTTTAGTTATTTATTGTTTTTGTACCGGGTGTCAAGTTATAAAGTACAACCCCCTGTAATTTTTTTATTTTTGATCTCGAAAAAGAAAAGAATCGCCATAAATGGGGCAGCAAAAAATATATCTTTTTTGCTGTTTTGTTTTTGTTGTGCATATTCAGTAATACCTTATTTGACATATTAATTACATAAAATACATTTACGTAAAATAGTTGGGTATTTAATAAATATCTGTTTTAGTGTAATAGGACAAAGTAGGTTTTTTGCCTTAGAAAATCGCAATAAAGTGGACCAGTTAGTGTATTTAAAAAAAATATGTCCGTATTATTTTATTACGTACACCACACATTTAGTGTTTTACGACCTTGAAACCGCACTTCTCTTACAAAGTCTGGAGTTGCCCACCGTAAGCTCGTTCTGTAGCCGAAGCTTTATAATTATTTTCAGTAAACTAACACAAAATTTCCTGTTTTTCTTTTTGTGAATAAACCATTTTTCTCTTGGAAGCAAATAACACGGAAAAATCACTAGACTTATTTTTCAGCATGATGGTGCTCCACCACATGTAATAGATGTTGATACGCATTTTAACGAATTGATAGGACGAAATAATAAACTGAAAACATTCTGTCACTGTCATCGATTAGTCTAGTGATTTTGATCAACACATTCTGCCATTGTCATCGATCAGTCTAGTGATTTTTACGTGTGATTTGCTTCCAAGAGAATAATGGTTTATTCACAAGCAGAAAAGCAGGAAATTTTGTGTTTGTTTATTGAAAATAATTATCATTCTTCGGCTACAGAACGAGCTTACCAGGCCAGACATCCAAATCGCAGAGCCCCAACAAAGACTATCAGAAACATATATACGACATTTCAAAGAACGTCGACTCTATAAAAAAAGAAACGCTTGTCAGCTAATCGAGAAAATAAAGAACTAGATATTGTTTTATACTATGTAGAAAATCCGATGGATTAGTGATTTACTAAGAGTAGCATCAAAAGATTCGCGAGAACAGTTTGAAAGAACAGGAAATTCACATGAAAGTGTTCGTAAGGTCGGATTTAAGACTTATAAATTTCAAAAGTTCAAAAACTGACTGAGAGACATAAAGAAGAGAGACTCCAGCTCAGCAATTTAATCTTAATTAGATTTAACAACGATAGGGATTTTTTTATAAACATATTATGTACAGTTGAATCCAGTTCCTTCACAAGTGGCATACCAAATCGCCAAAATTTCAGACAGTGGGCAACTCAGAATCCAGACTTTGTACGAGAAGTGCGGTTTCAAAGTCAGGAAACAGTAAAGCTGGATTTATAGATCAACATACCATAAGCATAGCATAGACATAGCATACCATAAGCACATTACAAGAAATGGTCGGTTTATAGATAGGCTTATGTTATGTTGCGCCTGAGCCGTAAATCGCAAATACTAACCTTACAAATTTCATAATTTTGTTTTAAATTTTTTAAAGAAGTATATTATAGAGTCTCATGTATATTAATTTATAAATCCTTACCATTCTCAAAAAGAACGAACATTCAAAAAGCCAAAACACCTTGCAAAATACCAAACTTTATTGAACATCCCATATGTAATTCTCTCAAAAGATAAATACAATTAAAATTCACTATTCAGTGTTTTCATTGGTCGAACATAAAGTTGAAAATTGGTCAACTTCTTATGTCAAGCTTATGTTGTCTTATGTTATGTCCATATATAAATTGCCTAACTTAAATATGAATCTTTAACGTCTTATGCTTATGCTATGCTTATGTTATGTCAATCCATCAATCCAGCTTAAGAAGTAAGAAATGGTTTATTTTCAAAGTCAAAAATTCTATATTACAAAAAATACTTAGGAGTATTTAACAAATGGCTTAACGAATCGGACAAGGTCGTCGGCCTTCGTACGTGATCGGCATTTCTATAAATTGTAATTGGTCGGGTTTTGTGTAAAATAAATAAACAAAAAAACAGACGTTTTCTTACGTCAACTATAAATGGGTGCTTCCTACTGCTTAAGTTTACGGCTACGGTTACTTCTTAAGTGATACGTTATGTTATTGTATCATGTGTTATTTATTGTATCATGCGTTACTGCAACTACGGCTTACTGCTTAGGGCCAAGTCTAAAGGTACGTATAAATATGGCGAGACGCGCCTCCTACGAGCCTAGTTCGTCATATTTATACGGGGCTCGCGAGTCTACCACGAGCCGCTCGAGGGTGTCGGTTTTTGGGGTGACCTCAGATTTTGCGCGTCTAGTAGGACGGGTTCGTGGCAGGCTCGTTGAAAATTTAGTTTGCAGCAACCACGATTATTCTGTCGCACTTGTCTGTTTGTTTGTTTAATGACCTTTTGTCTTAAAGACAAAAGGGGGTGACTTCTGCCCTCTCGGGCAATTTGTCAGCGCATCCCTCTTCCGGCGCTTAATTAGAGGCAAGGCGACCCTCTTGCATAAGTTACACGTTATTCCAGTGTGAGGGGCATATTTGAAGGAACCATCAGTATGACGGGCATATGCCCCTAATGATTCCAGACTTTTACACAAATGTTTAAACTTTACAAACAGAATGATATATTGAGGCACGACTGAGTTCTGATATAAGGAGGTTTCGCGCACTGCAGGTATAACGACTTTCTGTCAGAGACTCCAAAGTCCAAATCCCCGCAGGAAATACCCCCGACCGCCTTCAGGCCACGCTACCACGCACCGAGATATGCCCTGGAGCCCTAGTAGGAATCACCCTCCACTACGCGTCCCACCCCTTACACCTTCTCGTCGGCACGACTATCCGGACTCCCCCTGAAGGATTAGAACACGTTTTCTAAGCAAAAAACTTCCACTACCCGTGCTGAATTATGTAATCCGTTTCCAACGTGTTCGTCCCTCAACGGCAGGACCGGAAGTGTTCTGTCGCACTTCTTCACGCAACCACGATAATTCTGAAGTGAGCTGAAAAGCAAATCCAAAAGTTCGTCGATGGCTCGTGGCATGCGCGTCTCTACTGATGGATACGGGATACTCGCGGCAAACTCGCGTCGAGCTCGCTGCTCCAACAAAGTTGCAGCGAACCACGAATTTCCAAGAATAGGCTTGGCTCATGCGTGTCTCGCTATATTTATACGCACCTTTATGGAACTCTAAATTGTTACATTACTGACTGAATGTTTATTTTCCTTACGTCTTACTGTTACTTCAACTATAAATCAGCCTTAAATGTGTGGTATAGAATAATACGTAATAGGTTAATAGGGCCATATTTTCTTGAAAAAACACTAACTGGATCACTTTATTACGATTTTCTAGAGAATTATGTAGAAGAGCAACTTGAGAACCTCCCTCTAAGGCAATATGAGCGTATTATTGAAGTGAAAACTTCTTTAGCGGCGCTGTGCACTTTTTTGGGATGGGGTAAAAATGTTAAACTCGCGTCAGGACACGTGGCCTGATCGAAAAATCGTAAGACGGAGGGAGACCGCCAGCTCGCAATCGGGCCGCTACCTCATCGGGCATGTTCCCATGTTCCCGATGAGGTAGAGGGCTGAAATTTTCAGAGGATGTAGACGGAGTAAAATGAATATTCTGTGCCAATACAAATTCACCCCATACCACCCACCCCCATCCCCGATTTTTTTTTTGACAGGTAGAGGGGAAAGATTGACAAAAAGGGAGAACGACCCTCGGAAAGTGTCCAAAAGTAATTTATAACGAAATAAAAAAAAATGAATAAAAAAAATTGAAGAAAAAAATGGAGGGGGGAAGGAAAAGCGTTTTTCGGTGAAAAAAAAAGGGAAGGAGTTGAGCTACGAGATCCGGGATGGCAAAAATGGAAAAAAAAATCGAAAATTTTGGAAATAAAGATTTTTTTTTTCGTTTTTTTGATATTGAATTCCGGGAGAACGAGATTAGGTTGTAATAGTTCTGAAGTGTAAAATGTTTTATGTAATATAAATTATCATGTTTGAGTACGATAGCGCAATAAATGAATATTGTATTTTACCACACTAATTACTTGTACTGTACTTTTATTCCAATAAATAAAGCAATTAGTGCGAAATTATTCCCTAACAATTCCAAAATATTCAAAAATGCACAACGTTAATGTTGAAGTTTTCACTTCTGCCGGCACTCCCGGAGTGCAACCCGCTCTTTTTTTAGCATGATGGTGACATTGACACCAAACTAAGATATCGATGGATGGTGCTCCACCACATGTAATACAAAGAGTGCGATTCTATCTTGATACGCATTTTAACGAATGGATTGGACGAAATGGGACAATGACAATCCCATGGCCAGCAAATACCTTCGATTTAACACGCTGGATAATTTTTTATGTGGATATATAAAAAATTAAATTCACAAATTGAACATTAACAACATAGAAGATATTAAGTATTTTATTAGGCAAGAGATCGATATATTAAATAAACAGGAACCACATAAAATAGAAAATGCGTTAGTTCACCTACAGACAAGTTTTGAAGAATGTGTTGCTAATCAGGGAGGAAATATTCCTTCCGGCCAGTAAAAAATAATGTTGATTTGTTTGACATTTTAATTTTTATCTAGATTTAGATACCTATTAATTCAGTGATTTCTTTTAGTTAATTTACTTTAATAAAGTATATGGAAATATGTCAAATAAGATATTACTGAATAGGGTTTGAAAAAATGTACCGAATGGTGACATAATTAAAAAATTATATTTTTTACTGCCCCTCATATAACTGAATAGGGACCTACAAATTATTTTCAGCATTTGAAGTGAAAAAACTCCGTTCATGGCAATTTTTTCCCTTTTGGAGTACGATCAAAAATAAAAAAGTTACACGGGGTGGTACTTTATAAATTGATACCCGGTACTGTACTTTTGACACAGCGCGTGATAAGACGTAAGCGTAATATATTATAGTTGCGATCGTAGAACAATTATAGTGTGCAACAGGTGTGAAAAGTAAATTTTTCAGCCTTTGTTGCACAATATATTTTCCTGGAATATTTAGATTACAAAACAATCATTTTTATGAGAGATATACCGGGAATGCTTTATGCTAGACTCTATTCAATATCGTACGAATCAAATTACAAGGGCCTTGGTTAGTTAGTCAGCTTGCAATCGACAATAGAAAATCAGTAAACTTACTTTGTTTATTGCCATCTTGAACGTCCTTTTTAACTTCTGCAAAATAAACTCCTGGAGTGTGGAAAAGTTTTTTTTCAGTTCTTGTGTAAAATTGGGGTAGTGGTTTTTTAAATTTTAGCGTCTCTATAGTATCTTTAATTTCTGTTGACATGGGTTTGCTATTTTCTATTGAGTTTTTCGGTTTGAAATTCAGAGATTGCTCGCTTGCCTCGTACAGATCTGAGAGAATCTTTCTAGAGAAAAATTTTAATGCACACTAGCAGTTTTGCTGTATCAATGTCACATATCAAGAAGCATAGATAGTTTTGCATGCAGGTTATGTAAAAAAATGGTTATATATAGTATATTCCAGAAATGTAACGCGCATACAAATGCACGCCACTAGCTACTACCGGCAGATTGGTCGACGACGCACTCGACGACGTTTTATAATCGACTCACCAATAACTTGCAGCGTATCTTAGTCTGACCACGAGGATATCACGCACTAAGCGTTGTTTACGCGCCACGTTTCATTAACTTGAATGTATACTATAGTAGGAATTGTAAAAATCTCTAAGGGCGTATCAGGGCTGCATTCAATAACAGTTAGACGAATGCAAGTATTTCAAATTATTTGACTTTTAGGCTTGCCTTGGGCTAGTTTGGATTTGTTGTCGTTCATTTTACGCCCGGAGTGAGCAGAGTGAGCGGAGGGCCGTAAAGTATATTCAAAAGTATTAGCAACCGACAAGAGAGTGTTTTGGGCAGGTATACATTTATGGGACGGGATGATGACAACAGTTGTCGACACAGGCCCGCATTACTTTGCCAATTCAGGTAAGATTTTCGACATTACTTTTGAAATTAACTTAGGTTAATTAGGCTTGTTTAAATTGTCTCTTTAGTCATAGTATATGTAGTTATTTCATATTCCATTTGCAACCATATATTATTAATAAAAACGTGTTTCTAACTTTAATGGAGCGCGGTAGTCTGTGTTTTAAACAAGCTGTAGAGGAAACAGCTTTACTTACAAAGAAATCTTTTCCCACTGTGTGGAAAACTACGTAAAAGATCGTTTCAGAACCGAAAAGGAGAAGTGATGCTGGGGACCAATGTGTTCCAACCTTAGACATTTTAATGAAAATATCTGAAAGAGATGAAACCGAAATTAAGTGCGCAAGAGCGACTTTGTGAAAGTACATCCAAGGAATGGGATTTAAATTCAAAAAGAGTAATAAAAAATAAAGTCTAGTGGAATTCAGCTGTCTCATGAAATTAAATCAGTGACTACAGAACACAATAATTTATTTAGATGAAACGTGGTTTGATACCCATAACACCCCAACCATTGGATTGAACCATTCTAGCGGGAAGTGTGTGAGACGTGCGCCGTCGAACTGCGGTAAAAGAATAACAATTTTACATGCTGGATCTGAAAACGTGTTTTTACCGAATGCTTTGTCTCTCTAATCCAAAAACATTAGACTGTTGTGTTGACTATCATGACGACACAACAGCGGAGCTATTTGAAGGTTGGTTTAGAATTAAATTTTAGCCTAATATCCCGCCAAATAGTGTTATTTGTATGGATAAAGCGAGTTATCATAGTAAACAATTAAACAAAGCACCTTGTTCAAACGATCCAAAATTCATGAGTATATGTACGATAATGATATATATTTTCGTGAAAACTATACAAAAGAGAGTTATAGGAAGTGCTTAAAAGTTTGTCTATTAAAAACAATGTTATTGCGATGGACTTGCGGAAACTATGGGTTACACAGTCTTGCGGTTACCACCTTACCACTAATATTCAACCCCATTGAGCAAATATAGCACCACCTTAAAGCAGGAATTCGTCGTAATAATATTTCACCTACACTTAATTCTAGTGTATTAACTTTAATTGATAGTGAAGCGAAAAAAAATCAAATTAACTGAGAAAACTGTGTAAAGCAATAAAGGAAAAAGCTATTTCTGTCTTAAAAATGCAACAGAAAAATTAGTTATTAATCTAGATGACAGTAGCAATAGTCAAACAGATTTAGTTTAGTAATATAGAACTTAGTGTTAACTAAGCATTTATACCTATGTAAATACTATAATGTGTTATATTATTAGCTTGTTATATTTAATTTAATATAAAAATCCATTCTAGCCTATTAACTTATTTCCTTAAAATTTCAATTAAAAATAAACATTACTTCGGAACTGAACGGATTTCTGTTTGTCATTATAAACCTTACAGCTGTGGTTGAAGGGTTTTTATTGAAGTTTCATTGTTATAAGTTATTGGTTTTTTTTTTTAATCTTTTTGGTGATTTTAGTCGGTTTCTAATATTTCTGAATATACTTTACTTGGTGTTTTAAATATTTGAAGGGCCGTAAATTAAAAACAACAGTTCTCTAAAGCCGCAGCGGAAATTCTATAAATACGAGGTCGGTTAAATTATGGGAAAGTTGCCCAGTTTGGAGTTTAACTAAATGGCGTTAAGAAATTTAAAAAATTCCTTTCACTTTCCACTTTCGGAGATACCCCGAAAAAAAAAATGGAAAATCAACGTTTTGGTTTTTATTTTTTTCCTAGCCTTATTTACTGAGTTCGATTAGAATAATTTTCACATTGTCAGGACAACTTTTTCTTCTCTACAAGGTGGAGCTCTCAGATTTAATATAGCTGAAAAATTGTTACATATCCTTTACTCCACCTTATTTGTATGCTTCTTTAATAAGCGCGCTTTGGCTCTGGTGGCCTGTTAGGTTAGTGCCATACTTATGGAGGTGTTATTAGGTAAATAAATTATGGATTTTTGAGGTGCTATATATTTACAATTTGATATTATGTGTTTGGGAAGAATGCAATGATTTTTGTTTAAAGGTTTAGGTAATTTTTAAGTATCCCTTTATCAGCTTCAGTTTTTGGCAATCAGGCGTTACTAAAATTAACAGAGGCTGAAGCAACGCATTGATCTTTATTTAATAATATTCAAGCACTTTCTTTAATTGTACGTTTTTTTGATAATGGTTCCTTTGCTAAAATACTTGAAGCCTTCCATTATATTCTGTGACTGTTATCAAATGCATGTTGACAAATATGTGATTTATGGAATTGTGTATTTTAAATATAATTTTGGTTTTGTTTTATACGTGTTGATAATGGTCTGTTTACAGGTTTCACCTATATAAAATTTATTACATTCACATGGGAACTTATAAATAATATATGTTTGTATTTTCATTTTGGTTTGAGTGGTTTTGTTTTTGTTAATTTAGATCAAAGAATGTTTTCTGTTTTGACAATAGTTGTTAAATTTGTTACCTATTCGTTTTATTTTGTTCGGTTCGTATACGTCTATTTTCATTTTGTCTCATATTTGGTTGTTCAATATACGTTGAAATTTTAATTATTACAAATTATTTTCATTCGATCATATAGACTTCTTACCTCTTTTTAACCATTATTCGGTGATTTGATTTAAAGTTTAAATATCTGGTCGTGTGTGTAGGTGTTCTGTATATTTTTGTTTCGAAACTATTTAAGGCCTTTTTGCAAGGAATGACAGTTGTTCATTAATTTCTTTTTCTATAGTGAATGGGATTGTTAATTTTTAGTCTTAATATTATTTAGAAATTCGTTAGGAAAATGTTCGTTGTATGGATACATTGAAAAAATATCATCTATATAACTTAGCTTTGACCCATACCCATACCATTGTTTTTGTTGGTAGTAGTTATTATTGCATTGAAAATATGTAGTTTTTACGCAAACACTAAGTAATTCTAGTATAGTACCGATATTGAGTTTTGTGCGTTGACCAGGGTTAGTATCATTTTCTAATTTATTTCTTACAATATTTAAAGTGTTATCAACAGGCATGATTGTAAAAAGACTAACATCAAAACTCACCAGTATGTCATTAGGATTTAAATTAATTTTTGTTCGAAAAAATAATATGTTGTGAATTTCTTATACCTATATGAACTTGTATTATTTGCAAGTGGATTATGAATGTCGAGTAAATATTTAGCATTGGGGTGTGTGCGTGCATTTATACAGCTTGCTATTGGATGTAAAGGCATGTTTAGTTTGTCTACTTTCGGTACTCCATAAAAATGAGTTGTTTTGCTATTGTGTGGTGTCAGTTTAATTCTCTCTATATCGTTGAATTGATTTTTGGCTATCGGTTCACCTCGATCACCTTTATTAAGTAATATTTTTATGGAACAATTTGAATTAAACTTTGTTAAAAATTATCAATATAAACCTTTAACTTGGTGGCTTTATATACATTTTTACAATTTATCCTTACAATGAACATTTTCTTAACGATTTTCTAAATCATATTAACACTAAAGAACTTGCAGTTTAATTCACTATAGAAAAAGAGATTAATGAACAGCTTTCATTCCTTGACATTCTTATCAAAAAGGACATACATATTTTCGAAACAAAAATAAAGAGAAAACCTACACACACAAACAGATATTTAAATTTTCAATTAAATCACCCAATAATGGTTAAAAAGAGGGTTGTAAGAAGTATATATGATCGAACGAAAATAATATGTAATAATAAATTTCAATGTAGAAAAAGAATGATTAAGCAATGTTTTGATTAATCGTAACATTCATAACTATCCTATTGATTTTATTCAAAAATATTTTATATAGAGCGGAACAACCAAATATTAGATGAAATCAAAATAGACCTATTACAAACCTCTTCATTTCTTATATTCCTGGTGTTTCAGACAAAATAAAATAATAGGTAACAAATTTAACATTCGTATTATTTTCAAAACAGGAAATAGCCTTAGATCTAAATTAAAAGACAAAACTAGTTTTCTATAAGATCCCATGTTAGTGTAAATAATCTAATAATGTAGGACATACGTTCATATGAAGTTTTTTTCTTAAAATGGACTCAGGAATACGTCATTCGAATATTTTAACGTCAGGCTGATGCACGATCTTGTTTAATTATAATTTGGGAAACAAATATGAATCGTAATTCTTTCTGTTCAGGTGTTATGTATTGAAAAGGAAGAACGTGAAATGGAGAGATTTTGTACAGTTTTAATATTCTGCAAACATAACCCAAACTAATTCTTCGACTTGCATAGTGGATTTCTTGAACTGCAACGGCAACTGAATTAGTAGGATCATGTGGAAAATAATTTACAATGGCATGGTCCAGAATCCTTCTTCACTGTAAACTGGAACTTGCTACGCAAAGATTTTATTTCTTCAAATAAATTTTTTATTCTAAAAATTGTATTTACAGATTTGTTTCTATGAAAGGTGGCAAAATATCTTCATTTATCTTCTCTTGCGTTCTCCTGACTTTTGTAGAAAAGTGCATGAATTTGTAATCGTTCTTCGAATGAATTTTTAATTTTGTTAGAATTTGATAAAATCTCTCACAACAGTGAGGTATTTGTTACCTACAGATATTCTTACTTATATACTTTAGAATACCGTGAAGATTAAGGGATAAAGCGGTTTTTTGGCATAAAGGAAGATATTACGACAGTAGTCATAAAAAAAAATTATATCGCAGGATACGTAAAAAATGCTCGCTTTTCAAATATGACATAAAAAATTGGGTATCCCATTTAAAAAAACCAAGATATATGCCGTCGTAGCTCTTTTGCTTGAAGTTCAGTTCTTTTTAAGTGGCATTTCTAAATTTTACGGAAAAAGTTATATCAAATTGCTAATTTCGTTTTCTCCAAAAATACAGGGAAAATACAAAATAAGTAACTCTTCAGTCCTCGTTGGCGGACCCTATATAAGACAAACGACATAGAAAGTGCTATGCTTTAAAAAAAACAATTATAATCCTATATATCATATACAAACTTAACAGAAAAGTTCATTGAAGATCTATTAAATAATGTTTTCGTTTAGTATTATAAAAGTTAAAAAGATAAATTTTTATGTAACATTCATTAAAATTTTTGGAAATTTTGACTTGGCTTAAAATATTCCCGTTTTGCGCTGCTTTTTCTTTTATATTGAAAGTTCCCGCAAAACGGGAAATTTCCTTTGAGTTAGCAACACTGAATACGCCACCTGCTGCCCTTGTCCTAGTTCATGTAATTTAATAGCTGTACGTTCGCGATCACATTCTAAACGTTCCAGAGCGTGAATTCTGGAATCATTGCAACAGCACTCACGTTGGGAAGAGAATGTGTGGCCCTATAAAATAGGGATGTATTGTATTCACCAAATATGCAATTATTACACCTCTTCTTTTCCCACGCGAGGGCGGTTCCAATGACTCGCTTGGTGTTTCACGTCTCGCACCAAAAACAATTCGTTCTACCTACAATGCAAAGAGGCTCTGATGTGACCCAATCAATATACATGATATAAAGAAAACAGTCAATATAGCTCACCTGTTTCGTGGTTCTGTATTGTTTAGTTTTAATAGTCTGCCTCAACTCTGTTATATCTTTGATCACTCTAGGATCGGCAGGTTGACTGTAAGGATAAACGGAATAAGCTCTGTAGGGTTTTGGAATACATTGTGAGCCAGTTTTAATCTCAGAATCAGCTAGAGGTTTGAATGATATAAAATCGTCGTTGCCATCTTGTATTTTCAAGGTAATGGGCGATTTTCGGTGGTCTCCTTCTCCAGATGGTTTTAAGTTTTGTGACATTGTGTTGGAATGCGATTGGACAGGTTCACTGGGGTGTTCGTTACTTGAAATCTGTATGAAACATTTTGGAGCATTATGTTGCATGTTGAATTTTAAACGATTTGTAATACAAGGTTTTAATGACATTTCTTCCCAAAACGTTAGTCAAATAGGCCTTCGATAAGTTTACTATTCTTTATTTGGTCGAAAAGCTGTGTGATATACCGCAAATAAAATTCTTCAAAAATGTAACATTGGTCATGCGCAGGAGCAGTTAAATTTTTTCGATTTTTGTTTCTCATCAATTTTAAAAGATTTTTGTACCCTCAAAACAAACTTGTTTTTGTTTTGTAATTTTTTTGATTTTTTGTATTATGCTACCTGTCTCATTATTTATTAAATTTCTATTTTCGGCTTGTTGTGTAATTTGCCGATTTTATTCTACATGGCCATTGTTGGTATCCTTCTAACAAAAGGGCTACCTTGCCTCTAGTCCACGACATTATTTACAGGAGACTGGAGAAAATCAGAACAGAAAAACAGACCATATTCATGAAGCACCCAACGATTGTTTATATGGATATTAAAAAGACAATGACCAAACGAAATAATAAAGGTTGATTTACATTATACTTACAACGACACCGTCATGGATCGATGGTTTCCGCAATTATTCATATTATCAGATATAGAAACAATACAACGATCGGTAACAACACTTGCCAGGATTATTTTTGAAATACTTACTTATTAACAAAGCAGAGTGAATTTAAATACGTAGTTTCTAAAATAATGTTCCAGAATTTTGATAATAAAGATTTAGCAATTATAGCGCTATCGCTTGGTAGCGACAATCGGTGTCAGTAAGGGGACCGCAAAGAAGAAACGGACGCCATTATGGGTACATTAAATTTTACAAAAACGTAAACTAGTAGAACAATACCAGAGGTTACATGAAGTATTAGTTGATAACGAAGAAAAGTTTTGCCAGTATTGCGGAAGGTCCAAATATAAGTTTTACTGTTTATTAGATAAAATATCTTGTTGACATAAGAAAACGAAGATTCAATTCATTTCTCATTATCCATTTTGTTCCTGTAGTTTTAGAAGAACATGCATTACCAACAGGTACAGACCCGACAAAACATTCTTCCAAAGAAAGTGTGTTCGTTCCGTCGGTCGTTGTGGTTACGTGTCTTTGCTGTGCAGTTATCGGTTAGTGTGTATATCAACATTTAATAGTTTGTCGTGTCTTTGTCGGTCGTGGCCGTATCTTTTTACGTCAGATGTGAATAAAACTCGCGCATTTTCTTATATTTTTCTATGATTTTCTCGGATGGCCCCAAAAAATATAGAGAGTGTCCTATACTTTTCTAGCCAAAACTGTTCGCGAAATATTTCAAAAGTTTATTCGTACGTCTAAAACAGGAAAAGTTGACTTTCGAAATATTTCACTAACTTTTTGGGAAGAAATTTCACTAATAACCTTGTACGTGTAAAAGGGCTAAAGATAGTTATTTGTAAATAGGTGAATATATATTTTTTTAATTAAAAAGTATATTATAAAATTTCCCACAAAATGTCCATAAATAAGCCCTGTCATTTTGGATTTTTCGAAAAATTTTTCCTGTGCTGACTTGTGTTAGGTTTGCGCTGCGTTGTGGCATAATTTATTTTCAAAAATGTTGAAAATTTCCGAAAATATAGCGGTTTGCTTTTTCAAAAAGAAGTTAGCCGCAGCATATGCTTTTTGTGCTTGTTTATTTTTCAAAAAATTGTATACCAATTAATAGTATATTATTTTATATGGAGGAAAAGTGATACGCTCGTGTTTAACAGCCGAACGGAGTGAGGCTGGTAATAGAGAGCAAGCCATGAAACGTAACTTTTCCTCCAAATAAAATACGCTGTTTTTTCTTCAAATGTCGACAAATTAATGCAAAAACATCTCTTTTTAATAGTAATAATATCTAATTATTATTAAAGATAAATGGGTTCGCAAGGCGGCTTAGACCACGGTCGTAGGTGGCCTTGCTTAGACCGGTGTCGGTGAATATAATATGTTTGTTCCAACCGACTTGAAAACCGTACGAGGGACCGTCATTTCTAGTTGTCAATTTCACTTTTGAAGGCGATAAATATCCTGTCATGTTGACAAACGAATTATACAACTGGAAATTACCGTCCCATGTACGGTTTTCATAGTCAGTTGGAACAGAGCTAATGTAACATAAAGCTGTCAGTGGACACTGTCAACAATAATTATTTTTTTAAGATGCGTCTCCGATTGTGTTTTAATTCCGTATTGATAAGCAGTTATTGAGTAAGTTCGATTAAATAATAACCAATTTGTTCCTAAATTAGTGATTTTTAGAAATGCAGTCACAAATTGAGTGATAAATACAAATTGTAGTTTAATAAATCTTGAGTTGTTGACGCTTATTTTGTTGTCTGTTTGTATTGTATCTATGTTGCTATGACAACACTTTTACCTCCGCCGGCGGAAAAGTGAAAAGTAAAGCTCCGGCGGAGGAAAAACGAAACTTCACGGCCGCCTACACAGTCGAGTAATGACGGATTTACTGACGTTTGAAGAAAAAAAAAATATATATCCGATTTCATCAAAAACTATGGTAATGCAGCCGACGACATATATTATTTTCCTGAAGATCGGTGCTTGACTGCCAGACGTCGCGGACAGACGTTCCTGCCAGCAGTTCTACCGAAACCATACCTTTAGGTTTTTTTTGCAATCGTTAGTACCGTAATGACCAAACTCATTCACTGTTATTAGTTAGTTAGTTATGTATTTTAAGTGTTAAAAAATTTGGATGACGGATTTATAATAATAAATTTATTAATAATAAACCCTTTTCAATGAAATCGCATATTTAGATATGACACAACCGGGGGCTTAAGCCCCTCTGGCGCTAGCGATGATATCGCACAAAGGTACCTTAGAAACACTTTTATTGGAAATATTTGTAGAATGCACCGGAACCAAATCCAACAGTTTCTTGGGAGCTGGTCTTATAGCCAAATTTTCAATAACGTATTCATACTCTGTAAATTCCTTTCCAAAATAATCAAAGATCACTTCATCACTGTTAAACTCTTCTGGTTTTGCACAACATCCACATAAGAATTTATCCTTTTTTGAGGAACTTTTTGGGTTCATTTGATTCCGCGCCTTTTTGACATTTGTGCATAATTTTGAATGAGTTACGTGTTAGAATTGCAAAACGCTGCGGGTGGCAAACAATAATTTTGACATATGTCAATTTAATTATCATTGTGAAAAAATAGATCGAAATGAAATAAAGAAATCTTTAATTCACAAGTGTATGAGACTGGCGATATTGAGCCTGTGAAAAAAAAGAATGAGATCGGATTCTGTGGAATTTGACCGGCCTAAAAATCCGAAAAAAGGTGCTAATTTTTTGTCTACTATTACGTTTTGGTAAGTATATTTAATACCTTAATAGAAAAGTCCATCGAGAAAGTAATAAAAGGATTTCCTCGATGGAAAAATCTTAAATCGATGGAAGTATCTAGAGAAACTTATTTAGGACGATTGGGGAGAACCGGGCAGCTCCGCTCACTTAAGTAAATATGAAAATTTTTAAATATCGGTAATACTTCTTTTGCCACTAAGTGTGGTATGTAATACTTCATTCTGTTGTTTCCGTTAGTACGTACTACATTTTATGTTACCAGCATATTTTTAAGAAAAAAATTGCGTGTTTTTGAAAACTTCGCAATGGGTGAGGATTTCCGACACGGAAGGTAACGGCAGAGAATATCTGCCGTAGATGTTCTCTGGTAACGGCGTGGCGCCCATATAATATAATATAACAGTTATGAGAAATTTAGGAGAATAAAACAAAGCAATTGGCTTGTCTTATATTATTTAGTTTTAAGCATATACTAAACAAACACAAAAATCAAAGATATAGAGTTTAGAAGCATCTTGGTCACTGAAGTCTCTGTGTGCCCAGTTTTTACCTACTCAGATTGGAACCACATAGCAGTTTTTCCTAATTCGTTGCAGATAATGCAAATTTCATCTTCCATACCATCAGAACTTTTGTCATCACATACTGCTTCCACGGATTCGCCACTGCTACTGGATTTTTCTAATAATGTCACCCTTCCTACTTTTTTTCATCAAAAATTTCTATTTATTTTTCAAAACTGTTTTATCCGTGAGATTTCTTCTTTTTCAGTTTCTGCTTTTCCTTTTTCTTTGAGTCAAATTGTTTTCGAGGGATTCTATTATGAGCAGTCTTTGAGGTACTTGCTCCAAAATTGATTTTTTATTGTTGTTTTCTATATCTATTTGTTGATTCTGGAACGACCACACCACCTTTGCTAATATTGTGTATTCTTGATCTGGCATGATCAATAAAAATATTTGTGACTGAAACTGTTGCTGGTGGAAAATTATCCTGATTAAAAATATTGTGATTATATGGTCAAATTTCACTAATC
The DNA here is from genome assembly GCA_016904865.1 of Pissodes strobi. Lineage (NCBI taxonomy): Eukaryota > Metazoa > Arthropoda > Insecta > Coleoptera > Curculionidae > Pissodes > Pissodes strobi. The sequence goes on from MU191490.1 coordinate 19,410, forward strand.
TGAAATCGTTTTTGGGTTTTCTCTAAGGACGCAATCTCGACAAATGCTGAATTGAATATTTCTGCCACATAATAAGGATTAATGTTCTGGTGGGAGTGTTGCCTCATAAAGGTAGAACACTCCTTTGAATAAGTTTTCTTCAAGGGACCAGAAGCAGTGAGGTCTACTGGCTGAAGCCTATGAGGAGAGTGTGGTGGGAAGGAAACCATTGTGATTCCATTTTTATGACAAAAATTATATGCAGACAGAGAACAGTGTCTAGTATGATGACGAGAACAAGCAAAACGATGATGTAGCCACTCTACAAATAATTCTTCTGTTGTTCATCCTCTTTGGGAGTAAAAATATTTGGCACCATTTCGCTTTAGTTGATGAGACATTTTTGGTCTAAGATATATGAACATAGGCGGAATAAAATTTCATGATGCACTGACGCTGCCAACCACAGTAATGTTTCTTCCCTGTTCATAGGTCACTGCCTTTTCAATCTGTTTTACACGATTTGGAGAAATTACTTTAGTTCGGACCTGCATAGTTGTAATCTCTGTCTCGTACATGTTATAGACGCGGTGCGGTCCAATTTAAAGCTTTTCTAAGGTATTATTACGTTTTTCCCGTGGGTCTGAAAGTAATTACAACTTTCACTATTTGAAACTAATACTCTCTTTATTCTCTACCACTGTATACAGTTAAACACACTAAACTACTCTTTTAACTTTACAACTAATAGTTTTTTACAATTTAATACTCAATGATTAACTAACTAAGACGCTTTAGGTCTGCTCCTTATATACAATCTCAAATCTATCACGAACACTCGGGAAGAAGCGTGGCCACTCTATATGATTCTCGACCAGGGCATCGAGATAATTCCAGCGTTCTTGAATCTTCGCGGCCGGCCGGCTATGACCCATATATAGACGCGGGACGCGGCAAGACCAGTTCTATAGGGTAACACACAAACATTCTGATGGTTGCTAGCCATGACATTGCCTCCCTCTTAAACCTGATCGTCCCGATCAGCTATTTTATGTCCGTGATATGCTTTGAGCCTGTCGAGATGGACAACTTTCAGTTTTCTTCTGCGGCTACGTTGAATTCTATGCAACTCTTTTGATGACTGTATAGGGCCCTTCCAACAGAGGCGTGAGCTTGGGAGATCTTCCTTTCTTTCGTTGCGGATTATATAACCAGACTTTATCATTCATCTGAAATACCATAGAGTTAGTCTGGAGATCATATTCGAGCCTTCATTCGGTCACTGGCGAGACGTTCAAACAATAGTCCCACATCATTCTGTTTCATCTTCCCACTCGATCTTGTCCTTGAGGCGCAGGTTGAACACTGCCGGCACCATGATTTCACATCCTGGCAGTAGTTGACCCAGTAAAATCTGTCGCGGATCTTGTCAATCATTCTGTTAACTCCGAGATGAGCACCAAACTTTCCATTATGTACTTTTTCCAGGACTTCCGATACTCTCTACCTTGGTACCACTAACCGCGTCTTCACTACTTTTTCATCGGCGCTTTCCCAGGCTCGTTTAAGGAGTTCATTTTCAACTACCAGGGAGGCCCACTGAGCCCACAGGGATTGCTTTGCTTAGTTGAAATATCTCCAGCTTGGTCTTGGTTGACGTTTTTCTTTTGCCTTTAGCAGTAGCGCTATTTCATTATCCTCAAGCTGATCCTTCTTTAGTTGCTCTGTGGTCCACTGCTGATCAACTTTAAAATTGATTTGCCTAATGGGAGTGATTCCTTCTCGTTGGTCTAGTCTTTGGCAATATTTATAATAGTTATTCTCGCATGACCTTCTGGATAAAGCATCTGTGTTATTATGCCATCTTCCTTCCCTGTGCTTAGCATTTAAGTTATATTGTTTTAACCCTTCCTGACTTGACTTTGAACTGATAGCGTCTCTGGATGGAGATGTAGACCGTAGTTGTACTCGACAGTCTCTTGAAATGCCTAGTCCTACCACACATATAGCACTGATTTGAAACATTTCGGTCACGTGGACTTTTCTAGTGGCTCCCGGAATCTTTGTACTCGATAGTCTCTTTTGAAATGTCCAGTCCTGCCACATCTATAGCACTGATTTATAGCATTTCGGTTACATGGTCTAACTTCTAGTGGCTCTCCTTTTGGCTGATAGGAATTGTCTGTAGTAGTTCCAGGGCAGATCCACGAAGAGCTACCACTAGTGACGTAGCCATTTCCCAACTCCCAACCGTTGGCAACAACAGCGGCTTCAAATTGTCTTTTGTACATTGTCCAGGATGTTTGACCGTCATAGGTTGGAGGTTTGATATGTTGTCCTGTGGCGAATACCCTCCCGGTGGATCCTTGATTTTTTAGTCTGGTAACTTCTGCTTGTAGATTCTTCATTTCTTTCTGTACGTCTCCTACTTCGTCTTTTTTTCAAATTTCTCATTTTGCCCATCCAATCGTGTAATTTTTCTTGCTCGCCTACAATTACATCCAGCATCCATTTCTGAAGCTGTCCCTGTTCTACTTGCCTTTTATCTTGTTGGTCTTGTAAAATTTTCTGAAGCCGGTCCTGTTCTGCTTGTCTTCTATCTTCTTGATCTTGTAAAATTTTCTGAAGCCGGTCCTCCTCTGTTTGCCATTTACTTTCATCCTCTTCCCGATCCGCTTGCCTTCTACGTTCATCTTCTTCCCGGTCCGCTTGCCTTTTACGTTCATCTTCTTTCCGATTCGCTTGCTTTTTATCTTCCTGATCTTGAAAATTTTTCTGAAGCCTGTCCTGTTGTGCTTGCCTTTCAGCAGTTAGATTTCCCATGAAATCGGCCAACATTTTATTTATTTGCCATTTGTGTCCTTGTATTGACCATAGAATGTTATTAAATGTTCACAGATCCACCAATCAAAATGGTCTTGTTGACGTTCTTGTACGCTCTTCTCTCCTGGAAGAATACTTCAAAGTCCGGTCCCTTCACAGTCCAACTTCTGACACCAAATGTTACGTTTTTCCCGTGGGTTCTGAACGAAATTACAACTTTTACTATTTCACACTAATACTCTATACTCTACCACTATATACAATTAAACACACTAAACTACTCTTTTAACTTTACAACTAATAGCTCTTTACAATGCAACACTCAGAAAATTTTTCCCATCATGCCATCTCTTTTACTTAATGCATTTCCATATAGCGCCCTCTTTATCTAGCATCACCAAAGGTGATTGTAGAAGGAGCCAAAGTCGTGTCGACGCTATTGCAAAAACAAATGATATATGTCTTTGTCTAACTCGTGGAATTCTGTGTTAGAAGCTGAACAGCTGAATACTAGATCACATCGACAGTATGACATGTCTATGATAGTTCAATACGTTACACCATGATTTTATTTTAGGTTGTTTTTAGTTTAGCTTGCTGCTGTGTTCTTATATTTTTTGTGTTAATTTCGCTTGAGATATACTTTTTGATTCATCTTGTGACTGAAACGTTAATTTGTGCCCGGAGTGGAGTGGATCAGTGGACTACTTAATGGAGAAAAAACAAACAGCATCATGGCTGCTGAGGCTCCTTGCATTATTTGTGGATAAAGAGACGATGATGTTGATTATGCACTATTTTTCTAATGCTTTAAAAGTCTGTGCGTCATCAGACATTAAATATAATTTTGTATTTTATAATGAACTGTGACATTTATTTGAATTTTTTCTAATTATTATTGATTTTTAATTTTAAGTAAATACATATGGTAGGCATATCTTGAATTCACTTATTATTGTTTGTATTACACTCTGACTATTCATTTCAAGTCACTCATTATTTGTATTAATGAATATACTTTTTATGAAATATATGTGCATTTCGATATTAATGTAGCTTGTCTATTGTCTATGGTTGTTTATTTGAATACTGTTTCGATCAGTTGCAATTTTCTTATATCAGCGATTTTGATGCTCCGATGCTTTTGATGAGGTGAAGATTTTAAAAATTTTATTAAGTGTTTGCCTGAATATTTATCTAAAACTATATGTGAACATTGCATAAACTTATCCTTTTAAAAATTAGTCATAGGAATACATAATAGAATTAAAAGATCTTCACTGCATCAGAATAGATAAAATATAACAATAAAAAGTAATCAAAGAAACATTCAAACCTCCCGCGCTTTTGGCGGCCGAAGCTAATCGCGCCACTTGCTTTCACCTTTCATGAAGCCAGACAGAGATAGCATTCATTTTCTTTTCCTCGTCTATTACTTCGTACCTTTTTTTATCACTCAGTTAAGCGTCTCTCCCCTTGTCTCTATGGAAAGCGAACAAAATTTGTATTCGTTCTATCAGCGTTTCTTTGGTGCCCTTTTTGAGACCTTTTCACCTGAAAGCTGGGTGGAATTAAGGATTAGAAAATTTCACGAACGAATGTTTGCTCAGATTCTCAGATGAATACGGAACTTTAGACTGATTCGCTTCACAGTCAAAATTTAGGTCGTAAGCAGATTTCTGCTGAAATTTGTGCATCAAGCTGGATTATCAAAACTTCATTCATTGTTACGTTGGGGTTTGGAACCTTCGGCAACATGCACTAAAACAGAGTTTTATCCACAATACCGAAACAGAATATTTGCACTCGACGCGCGTTTCGCTAACCATGTTAGCATCATCAGGAGATAATTAAAACTCAAAAATGTTCACCGGCTTTCGCGAGCGGGTGAACCAGTAGTCTAGGAACGGGTTGGTGTTGCCAAATTATCACGTCGGACAATACGGCTGTCCACAGTTAAAACAAAGTAAGTGCATTTATATGTAAACGGAGAAAAATGAACTTTATTTAACATATTTGTTCAGCCGATCAAAATAAATGCATTTGGAAGCGGTAAGGATTTAAATTCCATAGAAGAAGGGGGAGAAGCGTATTTTTAGTATAGTATGGTTTGATAATTTTGATAAGTCGAAGTAAGCCGTCAGTTACTTTGCGGAAGCTTAGCGGAAGAAAGTCGTTTGTCGCCGTTACTTTATACAATTAAATAACGGAGTTTTTTTAATTCATTGAATGATTCTGTCATGTTAAATGTGACATTACTGTCAATTTCTAGCATGTCCACAATATTATTAATAAGTAAATCGGGTTGATTCTTTATCACTTTTACTTTTACTGCCACCGCCGCCGCCGGCAGCAAAAGTATTTTGCTGTCAGGAAATAAGGGCTAAGTATTTTTAAGTTTAATATAATATTTTAGCATACATTATTCAGACTAATAGTTATTTGTTTTACTAGGCAGCAAAGTAGTAGATTGACTGCCGCGGCTGATAGTTAGAGGAATTCAGCTAAGGCAGTCAATCTACTTTGCTGCCGAGTTGAACATATAATTTTTTCTCCGATTGTTTATAATGATATATGTATATTATATATTTGCAAATTATTACAATTCCCACAATCTTTTTATTTTTCCTGTAGTGATAAATTAAGACAACATTTGATAGAAATCCCAATTGTTGGAACGGTTGGTTGTTATGGAAATGTATATGTCCAATAATTATAGTTTGACAACTTATGTCAAACGTTTTATTTCACGGAGACTAATCACTTTGCTGCCTAGGCAGCAAAGTACTTACTTTGCTGCCTGAACAGGAAAAGTAATACTTTGCTGATTGATATGTGTCTGCAAAATTAATATTTGCTGTCAATCGGAGAAAAAAAGTACTTTTTCTAGTTCGACTGTAGCCTACACTCCCGCCACCAAAAGTGTCACTTTTACTCCTAATAATACATTGTACAAGGTAGTCGGAAGAAAATGAAGTACGGACAATTGCTAATTACAAAATGTGTAAATCTTAAAAAGGGCCCAATTGAATAAATCTGCAAAACCTATATTTTGTTTCCATCAAATTTCTAGGCTTTCTAATTAAAGATAAATTAATTCTTTATTAATACTGTCTATTTTTGGCTGCGTATTATACATCAATTTTAATTTTTAAAATTAAATTTAAATTAGACTCCAGTACCTATTGTTGACACATATAACGGTATGCTGATTTCTAGACTCGTTTTTGACTCACCCGCGCAAATGTTGCTTTTGACGCTGTCATAGTTTATTTGGTTAAGTGAATTTTTAGATTTGTTTTGTGTTTATATATGTTATAGGATTATTTAAATTAAAAACTTATAGTATAATTATGCCGAACTGTGATGTGGCTACTTGTAAGAACAATAATAGGACCACCAAAGGGAGTAATATTAAATATTTTCGTTTTCCTAAACATGAGTTAGCAAATCAGTGGATTCGTGCTTGTCGAAGAGAAGATGGAATTAACATAAAAGATGGTGAGTATCTTTAATTATTAAAGCTTTACTTTATTATTTATTATTTTTATTACATATTTCCACGACTTACATTATTTTTTATGGCAGTGGCATACACTGTAAAGGGAGATCCTATGGCTAGAGATGGATCCTAATTTCACGTACCGTACCGTGATTTTAGCTGCCGCTAATTCGACATTCGGGTGCTGCTGTGCCTTAGTTCCGTTCTTTAAACATTCTTTTTAGATATACCACGATCAAGTCACAGTTCACGGTCCAGCCAGACACTATGTGGTTAAAAAATATTTGCTGAAATTTAAATAAGTAAAAAAAATATAGCAACATGTATTATTGAAGTGTGATTGAAGTGAAACTTCTTAACGCGCGCCGGGATGAATATTTACACATGCTCACATACGATGATACCAGGGTGCTAATATCGGTTAGGTTCTGTACCGCTACAAAAGCTCATTCATTTGCGCACCTAATCGCGCCATGTCTTCGCGATGCAATCATTCTGTACCAACAGCTCTCTTGGCTGAGTGGTCTAGGTGGTTAAGTTTCTATACAGTTTTATGAAGAATATTTTTTTTCATTTGGGCCTTTTCTTTTTGTTAATTGAGTGGTATATTTTAAAAAACTACTTCTTAACGGAATCCGTTACGATATGTATATGATTTTATTGTGATATGTTTGTTAGCTTACAAGCAAAAAATATTACCTTTTCAAGACATAAGTGAAACTTTTATGAAGAATTTTTTTTTCATTTAGGCCTTCCCTTTTTGTTAATTAGTATTATATTTAAAAAATGGCATATTTAAAAAAACTACTTTTTAACCAAATCCAGTACGATATGTAGGGGCCCTTGACAACTCCTTGATTTTGTCTTGATTTCAAGACAAGATCATGACAAGAAATGATCCTTGTTTTTCAAGACAAGACAAGAAATTAGTCCTCAAGTCCAAGATTTTTTGGAAAGAAACCAACAAAATCTTGAAATTTCTTGAAAATGTAAAATAAAAAAAAATTCATTTGTTTTGCTAGTTTATTGAAAAAAAAAACAAAGCACTGAAACATTTTTAATGGAATGATAAAAAAAAATTATTATGTAAAATATAACTTTTTTATTTTCAAAGATTTTTAAGGTATTGGGATCAAAAAGTACTTTGCAAACCGAATCTACTTCAGTGGAAATTAAATAAATATGTAAAAATGGGCAAAAAATATTTGGAAGGGTTCAGAATATTGACTATTAAATAATGAGGTCAATACAAAGAAAATTAAAATTGTACTTTAAGTTTGGTAAAACTATATCTTGTGAGCTAAATTAAATTGAATAATTTTTTAATGCTTAATGATTTTTTATTTGCAAGGGATTTTTTCATTATTTTTGGATATGTTATGGGCTAAGATATTAGAATAAAAAAGAACTTTGCTCAACTGATCTACTTCAATGGCGTACAGAATATTTGAATTTACGTAATTTTTTAAATTAAGAAAAAAATAATTTATGAAGGAATGAACTATAAAACAATACTATCATGACCGCGTGCCCCTAGATTCTACGCATCAAGTATAAACATCACATCAGCTAATCTCATCCCGACTTTTTTACTTAGTTCCCAAATGTTGAAATAATACTTAAATAACCATTTATACATTTAAATGATTTTCTAGAGTAAAACTATGTATAATATATCTGTTACAGTGAAAGCTGGAAACCAGTGAATGTTAACAATCACTGGTGAAAACTAGCTTTCCCTGGTTTGGGCAATCTTGTTCAGTGAAAGTTCGATAATGGCCTTGGAAATCGACTTTTACTAGTTATTGCTAACAATCACTGAGATCGATCAGGGAATGTAATCTAAAGAATGAAATGCAATACGCGTGTTGCCACTGCTGTATTCGCCAGTGGCTGATCGCTTTGATTTAAAGCTGGTTATTATATTATACTCGTAAATTAGGATACGGTTACGGGTAAATCAATGAAAATTGGCATCGTTGCGCTCGACTCAGTTGCCCGCCAAAACAATCGGCTTTTTTGTGGTTAGGTTTCTGTGATGTTTATTAATGTGTTGGTTGTTCTTTTGCTAATACGTGTGTGTTTTTTGGGTGTCGTTTTTATTTAAATGGAGGCAATATTTAATAAAAAAATTCTTGAAGCTAGACTTCAACAAAAATGTAACAGTTTTAGTTTATCAGTACAGATAAGAAGTGCCCGACGCAGAAATTGCTCTAAGAACCGTGGCTAATTTACAATCAACAGGTAGAGGCCAAGGATTTGCAAAATGCCAGTGTAAAACAAAATGTACATCAAACAAGTGTTTGTGCATAAAAAACAATTCACTTTGTACATCAAAATGTCACTTTGCTTTGCCTTGTACTAATAAATAAATTATATTTTGCCAATGCATGAAGTTATGTCTAATTATATTTTTATTATTAAATTGATTCGTGAAATTTTCATACATTCCTAGCAAACTACTTTTATGCATTAATAACATCATTTTTTGTATTTAACGACATGCTAATTTGCTTTTGAATATATATTTAACTTAATAATAATGCACCCAATCCTCAATTGAAGCAGTCAGCATTAGCATCATAAAATAACTTTCACCGATGGCAGGTAGTGAATGTTACTTTAACTAGTGAATGCTAACATTCACTAGTAAAAGTAAGAAACTTTCACTGACCTGATACGGGATTGTTAGCCTTCACTAGGGATTGTTAGCATTCTCTGGATTTCCAGCTTTCACTGTAACATATCAATTATAATTAGTAATATAAATATGGAATGGAAATGCTTTTATTCTTTAGTTAACACACGTACACGTATAATTAGGAACGTACCTATTATCGAAAATGCCCTTTAAAATCCCCCAAAACTGCGAATATTGCATTTCAAAACATATGTTCTATACACGCTTACATAGCAGAATCGAAAGCGACGTTCCCGGGTGACGTCACACGTTTCTGTGTGGGAGGTTCTGCCTGCGCAAGAGCATACCGTTATATGTGTATCGTGATTATAAGTAAGTTTGGTATTGTTAAATTACAATTTATGAATTTTAAATAAATTATTGATACTATTATTTTATGCCATATCATATCATTTTAACATTATTCGGATTAACAAATTTTACTTAGTGCATGGGCTATATAATTTAAAAAAGGTCACAAATGTTTAGGTATTCTTTCAAGACGTTTCTGATAGGAAGAAAACGCGACTTAGATGAATTTGATCTCACTGAACCCTTAGATGAGCACAAATCGTCAATTTTGGGAGAAAGATTGGCTAGAAACTGGAACCTAGAATTACAAAATGCTGCCAAGAAAAAAAAGCATCCTAGTTTGGCTAGAGTTATTGTCAAGACATTTCGGTGGGATATCATATTTTATGGAGTTGTATTATTTATAATGGAAATTTTAATTAGGTAAGTTATAATACATAGCTGATAATGCAATCATTCTCAGTGGTGTAGCTAGAAATGTGGGCGTCGGGGGGCAAGCCTATCCGCTGGCGCCTAAAACAAACCTATATTTTGTGTATATACGCAAATTAATCAAAAAATAATACATCATAATATTAAACGTATATTTTTAAAGTGAAACTTCTTAACGCGCGCCGGGAATAAAATTTGAAGGTCGCAATCCCGACACACGGCGGCGAGCTGGCAGGGAACGGAAAACGGTCACGGACATTTATTGTGATATCTTTGTTAGTTTACAAGATAAAAATACGGGATTTGCTCTAGTCAAGACATAAACGAAACTTTTATGAAGAATAGTTTTTTTTTTCATTTAGGCCTTCCCTTTTTGTTAATTGAGTGATACCTATATTTAAAAAAACTTCTTTTTAACCAAATCCGTTAAGATATGTATAAGGCTAGGGCGTTTAATTATTGTGATATCTTTGTTAGTTTAAAGATAAAAATATGGGGTTTGCACTATTACCTTGTCAAGACATAAGCGAAACTTTTATGAAGAATAGTTTTTTTCATTTAGGCCTTCCCTTTTTGTTAATTAAGTGATATATTTAAAAAAAACAACTTTTTAACCAAATCCGTTAAGATATGTATAAGGCTAGAGCGTATAATTATTGTGATATCTTTGTTAGTTTACAAGATAAAAATATGGGGTTTGCTCTATTATCTTGTCAATACATAAGCGAAACTTTTATGGAGAATAGTTTTTTTTTCATTTCATTTCATTGAGGCCTTCTCTTTTTGTTAGTTGAGTGATATATTTTAAAAAAACTACTTTATAACCAAATCCCAGGCTAGGGCGTTTAAGTTTAAGAAGTTTCACTTATGATATGCACACATAGTGCACGCGCTTTATTTTATTTACGGGAATATGAATATAAAATATATAAACGGCAACCAACCAACAGGTACATACATATTTAAATATAAACGTAAACTAAACATCTGTAACCTTAATTAATTAATTAAACATTGGAGTCTTTCTTCGGTTTTAAATCGACGTAAATTGATCGATTATTTGATCAAAATTAATTTTTAGACAAATTCATTTTCTATGCTTAGTATTGCTAGGCTATTTAGACTTGTCTGGCTAATGGTAGCTCCTAAATACGAAACTCTAAAAAACACATACTTTTTACGACCGAAATTTTCGGAATTTTTGTCTTTGAAGTCGCATGCCGCCTTACGTAGCGTTTTTACAAATTTACATGTACCAAATGCCGCCGCGCCGAGTGCTGGAATCGGTTAAGTTTTGTAAGCGTTTGTAGCGCTACAAAAGCTATCGCGCCACGTCTTCGCGATGCAATCAATTTGCGGCAAGAGCCCTCGTGGTCGAGAGGTCTAGGTGGTTAGGTCTCAATTCGGCGGCTATCGGCGGCCTGGGTTCAAACCCCGTTGCTTTTTTTTATATTTTTAGGTTAAGTTTCTAAACGGTTTTTTTCCTGATTTTGGGTATGTCTTGGGTTAGTTTGGGTTAGCACCTGGTTAGTTTCCTTTTCTTGAGCCCCCGTAGCGAGCGAAGCGTGAAATAATATATAACAGCGCAACAATAACTAGCCCAAGTCAGTGAGCTTTTGTAGCGCTACAAACGCTTACAAAACCTAACCGATTTCAGCACCCTGGTGCCATTGTATGGGAGGATGTGTAAATATGCCGCCGGGATATATCTTTTTATTCCACATAGAATAATAAACCTCTTCCGTTCTCAAAATGTATTGGTTGGGTAAAAAGTTTAATACATATTTTGGTCTTTGATCTTTGATTGTATTATAATGTAATTAATTTAAAAACTCAGTTAAGCTCATGAGCATTGTTAGCATTAGCATATTTATAAATTCGGAGCAGCGCCTAATTTCTCTTGTCGCCGTGGGGCCTTGCCCCCCCCCCCCCTGGCCCACCCGGTAGCTACGCCACTGATCATTCTATTTAACAATGCCATTGCGGCTGCATTTTTTTTTATTTCAAATTTATTCAATGAATAAGTCGGAAAAATTTTGAGGACTTATGATTTTGCAGAATACCTTCAATGGCTTATTGACTATTTATTCGTTTTATATATTCGATTGCAGGTTGCCGCAACCAATTTTTATTGGGTTGTTTATTAGATATTTTAATGCCAAAAATATAGAGAGCAAGGAGCCGTAAGTATAATTACCATATAGTTAATTAGGTGATGAATATTATCATAACTTCGAAGTTATTAATTTTTGTTTAGATCGTACCCTCCAACATGGATGATGCGAGTGTTTTACTACTTTTCTAAAAAACAGAGCCGGATAACTGAAGCTGAAGCCTTCTTCTTTGCAACTGGAGTTATGGTGTGTAGTTTGATTGTTATAGCCACTTTTCATCCATATATAATGTCAGCAATGCACGTTGGAATGCAAATTCGAATAGCTTGTTGCTCTTTAATATATAGAAAGGTAATACACCTATGATATTGGGAGTAATTCTCAGAGATATTTTGTGAAAGTGAAGTGAAATTATCCATAAGAGCTCAGCCATGAACCGCGCGAACACGCAACACCTACTATTTAATTCAAGGTCAACCGTATATACACCATACACTGAACTTTAATATGATTTTAAAATAGTGAAATGTTTCATAGAACCAGAGAAATTATTTTATAAGTGCCAGCAATGAAAAGTGAGGAACCTACCGCCAGGGCTGCTTGAAATTAATGGGTGAATGTTGGATTTTTTTCTGAAAAACGTCATAATTCAAAGCGTCTAGGCATTAGTCAAGTTGATGATATTTTGGTAGGTGATTGGATGAGCTATGAGGTAGCCTCTAGTGGTATGTTAGTTGATTGATACCCTACCAGGAAAGAAATAAAGAATGTTCATAATTGCGAAGGCGTAATATATTTCAGAGTAGTGTGGATACCAGCCAAGTTGACGTGCGTTGATGAAATTTTGCAAAAAAAAAACAACCATACTATGGGGAAGGATCCGGTGGTATTGTTGTTGATTGTCAATCTTATCAAAAAAGTCAAATTGTCATAATATAAATTACCACTGAACCTAATCACCCTGTAAAATTCAATCAACGCACATCGATTTGGCTTGCTCTAAAAAATATTACGTCTTAGGAATTATGCAATATATGAACATTTTTTAATGGGTGGCGTCAACTGCAGTCGCATTTAAGGCATCCCCATAGTATACCTAGTTACCCAGCACATTATCTTTATTTACTTTGAAATATAATACATCTTACTAAAACAAGTTTTTGTCCACAATACCGATACAGAATTTTTGCACTCGACGCGCGTTTCGCTAACCATCAGGAGAGGATTAAAATAGCTAGATTCTGAACGCCATCTAAAGCTCATCAATTCATCAATCAATGAAGCGTAGCGTGGGTCAAGTTTCGTTTAGCGGAAATCCGTTAGGAAGAAATTAAATTTATTTTTGACATTATAGTACCTGTCTCAACGCAGAACAATCAAAGTTTTTCCCTGCAAATACATCTATCTCATTTTCAAAAAAAAAAAAATTAAAACTCTAACCCTTATTAAGCGGAGTAAAAACAAAAGCGCGCTACGCGCGCTTGTCCCTTCACTATTCCAAATTACCCCAAACTAATCCAGACTAACCCAAACCATCACAAACTAACCCAATCTAACCTAAACTAACCCAAACTAACCTAAACTAACCCAAGCTAACACAAATTAACCTAAACTAACCAGAGTAAAAAGACAAGCGCGCTACGTCTTGACTATCTCAAATTACTTGTCTTCACTATCCCAAATTACCCCAAACTAACTCATATAATAACCCAAAATTATCATATAAAAAAATCTAGTTTTCTGTAAAACAAAACATTTGCGGAGAAAAGGAAAATTATTTTTGTGCTAGTATTCTTGTGTAGAATCTTTCTATAGAACGATATTTTTTGTAGCCGATTTCCGCTATTCTAAACTACAAAAAAAAATAAAAAATTTTCATTAATTAGGCATTTTCGGATAAAACTAATAACACCGTTTTAATTAATAGGTTTTTCTGAACCGGCCTATGACAAAAAAAAAATATGTGAAAATTATCCAAGTATAGGCTCTAGGTAAACTATCATATAAAAAAATCTAGTTTTCTGGAAAACAAAATATTTGCGGAGAAAAGGAAAATTATTTTTGTGATAGTATTCTTGTGTAGAATCATCCTATAGAACGATATTTTTTAAGCCGATTTCCGCTAAAAGAAAGTTGAGCCCGTAGCGTGCTGCGTGCTCTGCATCTTCGACTTCTCAATTGCTTCATGTAAATCAAACAAAACCAGGCTTTGATACCATAAGACGTAAACCTCGATTCATCGCTCCAAATAATATTACTTAAAAAATTGTTGTTTTTTTTGCTAGTTCAAATGAATTCACTGAAATTAACTCGTGTCTTTGCATCCCCACTGTTTAAACGGTGATAAAGGTGATACTTCATGGTTTTTCAGAATTTTATTAATTGAAGATTTTTGTATTGCGCTGGCGTCGGCTGGTAATCTTATAAAATTCGCCGGATCATTATGAAAGAAACCCAAGACTCCGGTGGAATTATCTTATTGGTTACTGGCTTTCATCTTTGTAGTGGTTCGCGGAATGAACGGTATTGCACTGCAGAGAATTTGCTAAAATGTATCTCACTGTTTTCCTATGTATTGGGGCTTTCTCGGGAAATCGTTTGTCAAATAACCTACACGTTCTTCAAATATTTTTGCCACACTGTCCATAAATTATTAAAATGTGAACACAATTTAACCATTTTAATATGCTTTTCAGTTTGACAAAAACAAAGGTATTTTATATGTAAAATTATGGTACCGAAAGCTCGATTACTGGTATCTGTTTACGCTTACTACGAGGGCGCCTGTTAGCTTTAAAAAATTTTCAATGTGAACTAACTCGGTTATACAAATGTTTTTTTTTTAACTTTTTTGACATTCTGGGAGAAAAAATCCCAGTATTACAGACGTCAAACAAAAAGTACCATTCCATTTGCGAAGTAGTCTAAAAATGTAATTTTTGAAACTTTTTGGAAAAAAAACAATCTTTTCTAATCAGATTAGATTAAACGTGACAACATCTTTAATAGTATATTATTTTATATGGAGGAAAAGTGATACTTTTCATGGCGCGCTCGTGTTTAACAGCCGAACGGAGTGAGGCTGGTAATAGAGAGCAAGCCATGAAAAGTAACTTTTCCTCCAAATAAAATATGCTGTTTTTTCTTCAAATGTCGACAAATTAAAGCAAAAACATCTCTTTTTAATAGTAATAATATCTAATTATTATTAAAGATAAATGGGTTCGCAAGGCGGCTTAGACCACGGTCGTAGGTGGCCTTGCTTAGACCGGTGTCGGTGAATTTGTAACATGAAGCTGTCAGATGGACACTGTCAACAATAATTATTTTTTAAAGATTGCGTCTCCGATTGCGTTTTAATTCCGTATTGATAAGCAGTTATTGAGTAAGTTCGATTAAATAATAACCAATTTGTTCCTAAATTAGTGATTTTTAGAAATGCAGTCACAAATTGAGTGATAAATACAAATTGTAGTTTAAAAAATCTTGAGTTGTTGACGCTTATTTTGTTGTCTGTTTGTATTGTATCTATGTTGCTATGACAACACTTTTACCTCCGCCGGCGGAAAAGTGAAAAGTAAAGCTCCGGCGGAGGAAAAACGAAACTTCACGGCCGCCTACACAGTCGAGTAATGACGGATTTACTGACGTTTGAAGAAAAAAAAAATATATATCCGATTTCATCAAAAACTATGGTAATGCAGCCGACGACATATATTATTTTCCTGAAGATCGGTGCTTGACTGCCAGACGTCGCGGACAGACGTTCCTGCCAGCAGTTCTACCGAAACCATACCTTTAGGTTTTTTTTGCAATCGTTAGTACCGTAATGACCAAACTCATTCACTGTTATTAGTTAGTTAGTTATGTATTTTAAGTGTTAAAAAATTTGGATGACGGATTTATAATAATAAATTTATTAATAATAAACCCTTTTCAATGAAATCGCATATTTAGATATGACACAACCGGGGGCTTAAGCCCCTCTGGCGCTAGCGATGATATCGCACAAAGGTACCTTAGAAACACTTTTATTGGAAATATTTGTAGAATGCACCGGAACCAAATCCAACAGTTTCTTGGGAGCTGGTCTTATAGCCAAATTTTCAATAACGTATTCATACTCTGTAAATTCCTTTCCAAAATA
>JAEQML010055768.1:0-35397 GCA_016904865.1 Pissodes strobi
GAATCCATTATCTAAGATGGTAACACAAGTTAAAAACACTTTGAAGAAATGTAGCAACCTTATTTCTGATCAAATTAGATACAAGTTATCTGTAAGTAATCCTACTATGCCGAAACTATATTGTCTTCCCAAGATTCATAAACCTGGGAAGGCAATGCGTCCCATAGTCTCGGCAATAGGATCACCAACTTATAATATATCCAAGTGGCTAGCAAACCAGTTTGAAAATTTACCTATAAAACAACATAATTCAGGAGTACTAAATTCCTTAGATTTCATAAACAAAATTAAAGACACGATTCTTAATGAAGGTGAAATTTTAATCTCGTTTGATGTTAGCTCATTGTTCCCTAGTGTACCAATCCCACAGACCTTGCAATACCTTGGTGAATTACTTGAGATGAATAGTTTTGATAACGAAATCAAACAAGAATATTTAACTTTAACCAAACTTTGCATGGATCAAAATTATTTTCAATACAAAAATAACTATTACCAACAACTTGAAGGCACGTCAATGGGCAACTGTTTATCGCCGTTCTTAGCCAACCTTTTTATGAGTAAATTTGAAAATGAAATCAGTGAGGAGTTCGAATATTTTCCAAGGGTATGGTACAGGTATGTGGATGACATTTTCGCGATTTTCGACACAAAAACCGCTAATGTTGAAGATTTTGCAACAAAACTAAACAACCGTTTCCCCACCATTAAATTTACTTATGACGTCGAGAACAATGGCCAGCTACCATTTTTGGATACTTTAGTGATTAGGAACGATAATAACACACTAGAATTTGATATTTATAGAAAAAATACTGCCACTAACCGATATATTCCTAATGACTCCTTCCACTGCGACCAACATAAAATGGCCAGCTTTCATTTTTTAGTACACCGTTTGGTTAACTTTCCTCTTAGCAGAGAAAGATTTAATAATGAAAAGGAAACGATTAGGAATATAGCGAAAGTTAATGGTTTTAATACTAACTTAATAAATAAACTAATTAATAGGCATTTGTTTAGAAAGACCATTCGTGATTCCACTTCTTTCGTTAATCAGGATGATAATACAAAATACGTTTCGATACCGTATAATCCTCAGTATACTAGAGGACTCCAAAAAGTTTTTAAGGAAGTAGGTTTAAAATTAGTATACCAGACTCAGTTTAACATTAAGAAATTATTAGGTGGTCCAAAGGACAAAATTGAAATATTAGAAAGAAGTGGAATATATGAAATTGGATGTATGGATTGTAACCAAAAATATGTTGGGCAAACTAGAAGATCTATACAGACGAGATTCAAAGAACATATAGCTCATTTAAAGTATGGTAGAACAGAAAAATCAAGTGTTGCCGAGCATGCTTTTGATAATAATCATAGAATAACAATTAAAAATTTAAAATTAATTCATAATATAACTGATAGGAGATTATTAGACGCATATGAAAGTATGGAAATTATTAAATGTAAGAATAGTTTAAATAGAGATAGAGGGCCTATTCCGTATAGTCCATTGTATTGGTTGATCAAGCGTGACTAGCGGGATCCCAGGATTGGTTCTTTTTAGTTCCGCTTGATTAAGCAAACAGTAGTATAAAAGGGCGTTAGGTAGATTTTAATTTTAGTTTTAATCATCTCCTGATGATGCTAACATGGTTAGCGAAACGCGCGTCGAGTGCAAATATTCTGTTTCGGTATTGTGGATAAAACTCTGTTTTAGTGCATGTTGCCGAAGGTTCCAAACCCCAACGTAGTTGCATTTCAATTGATGAACTGAGCATTTCGTCAGGTTTCTTAAACAAAATGAGTGCGCAAAGAGTTTCCGTGCGCAAAGTTGAACTTTGCGCACGCAAATGTGTGCGCAAGGTAGGTAATTTGCGCACGCGAGTAGAAAAAAGATTTTACAGTAGTAGTAGCTTGGATTCTAAAGGTTTATCATCAGATGATGGTATAAGATGAGGCGACCCTCCCAGATGGGTTACACCTTTGCTGAACCGTGATACTATCGGTGGAACATCCACTATTGCGGGTATATACTAACCCAAACTAATCCCAGAAGATTCCGAACTTTGCAAGGGGCCTTCGGGATTTCTGTCACGGGCTCTGGTCCGCAGATACCCCCGTCCAACGTGTGAACGCCACCAAAGTCAAACCGGAAAGCTCCATATTCCATAAACTGACTTAACTTATAAAAATACTAAAGGCAAACAATTTGATTCTTAGCGGGTTGAACATTGAACGCAATATTCAAGTAACTTTAATATTTTTGACATAAACAATATTTACGTTTATTTCAACAGTTTCAAGCGGACTTGAAAGTGAAACCGTTTCTTCACGCGCTGTTCACCAACACGACCACCCCTTCGGAGTTAGCTAGAGCTGGGGCGACCCTCCCAGATAGGTTACCTACACCCTTGTTGGGCGGTGTAATTACGTTGGAAACTCCAGTATGGCGGGTATGAAACCTTGGAAATTTCGAACTTTCACAAAAAACATTAAAACATAAACAGCTAAGATGGCGGCTAAAATTCTGCACATGGCACAGACAGAAATGATTCCAGGGAACTTCCGGTTCCCCGTAGCCTGGAGA
The DNA here is from genome assembly GCA_016904865.1 of Pissodes strobi. Lineage (NCBI taxonomy): Eukaryota > Metazoa > Arthropoda > Insecta > Coleoptera > Curculionidae > Pissodes > Pissodes strobi. Next base: position 2,594 of record JAEQML010055768.1, read on the forward strand.
CAGGCGTAAATATGTGTATTTCTTCTGGTTAAGACGTCCGATACCTGCTCAGGAAAAAAATACCGGTCCCTGTACGATTACCATTTTTCACCCAATGGCGACTAAAGAGCCGCTACATAACGCGTGTTAACCCGACCGGAGCCGAAGTGGAAGTCCGGAACCGCTTCAAACTGAATCTTAGTCTTAGTGTGACCAAAAATGACTATATAAACAACATCCAAGGCGATAAGGATGTTCAAGTCAAGTCCAGAATATTTTGGGAATGACTTGAATCAAGGGTCTTCAAAACCTGACATAAATAAGGATTTAATCATGTCGTAACTTCAAAGAAATAACAATGACAGCTGAATTATGTACTTAAAATTAAGAAGTTAGTCTTTGTTTACAGTTTTATTATTTAGAATTTGTCAATATGTTGTGAGAATGAGCATAAAAAAGAATTGTTTGCAATATTTTACGCCATGTACGTACTTTCTACGTGTGACTCAAATAATATTTTAAACACGTTGAGGAGTTGAGGTTACACCTTTTAGTGTCGATCTGAAGTTAGTTTGGGTTATAGTAGTAGTAGTAAACTCTCTATAGGTCTTTTTCTTGAGAAAATTTAGCCAGAAAAGACCTCTATCCGGCTTAGTTAGAGCTGGGGCGACCCATCCCAGATAAGTTACACCTGATGGATAGAGATACTATTTTTAGAACCTCCAGTATGTCGAGTATGTACTCCTGGGGGCTCAGACTTGTACTTGCACGGCTTGTTTTAAGGTTCGAACACCACCGGCTGGACGTTCACAAACATAAAAATCTGATGCTTGCACGGGGCTCAAACCCCCGGCTGGACGTCCGAATCCTCTTCGGGGAGAAAACTACACGGTCCCTGAAAGTTCACCATGGGTTCCCAAAACTAACATATATGTATATGAAGCTGGAACAAAATGGCCGATACCCGGCACTTGCACTCGACCGAAGACGAATCGGAAAAACTTACAAAAGCCTGGGTACACACCCGTTTATTGAATCAATATGAAACTATGAATATTAAATGATGAACTATGGAAAGCTTTCCGGTAGTTTATGCAACTATTTTAGAATGTCTAATATTTCACTTCACGCATAGCCCTCCGTTCGCTTTGCTCGCTCCGGAGCACAACCTAACCAAATTAACCGAAACTAACCCAAATTTTAAAAAGAACAAACATAACCTAAAAAAAAATTAAAGTCTCGCCACTGGCTGGAATCGAACCCGGGCCGCCGTATCACTAGCACAGCGTCTAATCACTGCGCCACCAGACCCCCTGAAAGCAAGTCATTGGGTTAGTGTGGTTAAGTTTTGTTCGGATGCGTCCCGAAGCGAGCGTGAAGGGAAATATTAGATTCACATTCAAAAATAGTAAACAAACGCTCAATGTCGGTTGCATACACTACACACTATACATGTACTACACGTGAAGCTTTCCACGGTTAATTATTTATTTATATTTATATTGATTCAATGAATGGGTGTATACGCAGACTCTTGTATATAACTTACACAAATGCAGAAAACAGAATTCATAGAGGTTTGAACGCGAAATTCAAGCCACTTTCGTAATTTATGAAATAAATATTCTGGACTGATATTCAATTTAAAACTGCTTCACTTTCAAGCGCACTTGAAACTGTTGAAATACAAGCAGGGACTGATGTGCCGTAGGCGAAAAGGGTTACAAGACGTTGCCCGGACCACATCACAGGGCTTCAGTGTTGCGCGCGCATCACATTGTTGACAAACACCATATCTTTATGGTCCAGCGAATTACTTTCAACTGGTCTCGTAGCGCAGTGGCCAGATGCTGTGCTTGTGATACGGTGGCCCGGGTTCAATTCCCGTCGATGTTTTTTTTATTATTTTTCTTTTAAGATTATGCTTGTTCCTTTTTTTTAATTTAGGTTTTTTGTTTGGTTGCGCTCCGGAGCGAACAGAGAGTGTTGCGTGAAGTGAAAATGTAAAAATACAAGTGTAAACATTAAACAACGCATGTGTTTGTCAACAATGTGATGCGCGCGCAACTCGGAAGCCCTATAATGTGAGTAGACGTTTCTGAGACCCCGGCCACAGGGCTTCAGAGTTGCGCGTTCATTACATTGCATTACTGCGCGTACACACCATATCTTTATGGTTCAGCGAATTGCTTTCAAGTGGTATCGCAGCTCAGTGGTTGGAAACAACCACGATCACGCATTTGAAGAATACCGTACATCTCTATTACACCCTATCTTTCCACGTGACTCAAGATTTCAAGCTCTGGTAAGGTAATGCGCCGCGTGGAGGAAAAATATCTGCCCTACTAAAATAACGTTACGCAAGTCGTTTCAGCTAGGAATGCACGATACACTCAAAAGTATCGATACGGATCGAAACGTAAAGTATCGATACAGTAAAATATCGTGTTAAAATATAGATATCTTAACGGGATTTCAGGATGCCAGGTTAGCGCCGTTAGCGGGACGTGCGAGACTGATATTCCAAAATAAAATATGGTGATAAATTGAATTAAATACTAATGTAATATGATTAATCAATGCGCGGGTAGATAAGGTTTAGAAGCTCAAAAGCAGCTGTATTTGTTGAAGTTTTTTCTCAAAACAATGCTGCTTGTCAGTAATTAGTCTGGAACATTTCCAAGAATGATAAACTAATATGAAAAGTTCTTGGAACATTTCAAGTAGTTTTCTAAGCGATCGGCGATCTAAAACTAGGGATGCGCGATACGATACGATATTCCAGAGTATCGATACTTTTACGTCCGATACTCGATATTTAGAATCGATACTTTGGTTAACGATACATTGCTGGTATCGATATGTTTGTGGCGACTATAATATACATGTTAATAGGTAATATTATGGCTTTGCATGGCTCGCTCGCTACGGGGGCTCAGGAAAAGGAAACTAACCAAGTGCTAACCCAATATTTAGAAAAAAAAGGTAAATTAATAAAAAACAATAAACAAAACATCTGTCGCGACTGACGGGAATCGAACCCGCAGCGCCGCAATAACAGGCAAGCACGCTACCCTCTATACCACCACAGAAATTTTGCTAGAACATAGAGACATGGATTCGTTTCGCCTCATCGAATATTATGCACATTTACATTACAGTCGCACTATAAAATTTGCGAACCTGTACGTTAGATATGACTATGCATCCGGGAACTTTTTTTTATCTACTACCTACTAGCAAATACTCCTTTCACGCAACCTTTATTCGTCGTTTGCTATAAAGTGCATATACTGCGACAAAGATCCATATAGATCATGCATCTTTGACTGCGAATATGTTAGGAGTCTGAATCAGCTCGGTGAATCCCCGATATCCAGTTCTAGGTTCTAGGAGTAGACTAGGAGTGTCAGTGCACGGAGAAATTCATACTAATCAGCAAACTACAGAAAATGAAGAAATAGGCAGTGTTGCTGATTAGCCTTACTTAGATATTAAGAGTTAGAATTTGTATCAAGAAGCGTGAATATATTTTTCCTGTGAGTGTCGCATTTTTGTTCAATGCTGTTTTTGTACTTTAGGATAAGGCAAAAAAATTATGTTTTGTTTTTATTTCTAATTTTTAGCAATAGTAATAAATATCCAATATAATATATTATAAATATGCAGAGTATTTAATTCAATTAATCACTATATTTTGTTTTTGAATAACAGTACCGCTTACCTGGCACATCGGGAAAGTAGTTAACTTTCTCTAATTCTCTATACTATAACCGGGCTTCCTGAAAATCCCGCATCGTTACGGTATCGATATTTCGGGTATCGATATTTTAACAAGCGATATTTACTGTATCGATACTTTACGTTTCGATCCGTATCGATACATAATATCGATACATATGAGTGTATCGTGCATCCCTAATCCCTATCTAAAACTGCTTTTTAAAACAGTTTCGATATTGTGGAAAGACCTGTAATTCCCCTATAATTTAAATTTTCTATATTTTCTTATCTCTATCGTCCTTTTTGAAAAGTGGAATTATCTCGCCCAGTTTCAGGTTATTGGGAAAGATGCCTTTGTCGAGCGATGGGTTAAAAATATATGATCCGATGATCTCAAAGTTGTTCTAAAACAAAGATTGGGACATCATACAGGCCAGAGCATGTTGTTTTATTTTTAATTTTTTTAAAGCAGAGTACAACTCATGTGTGCTAAAAGATGTGAAAAAAATGGATTGTAAATAAGGTTCGCAGGAAGTTTTTGTTTCAAGAAATTGTGCTTTTCTATAGTTAGTCGTTCATGAAATATTTTTTTTGTCTGAGAGTAAAGATTCCTGAGTACCTAGAGTAGTATTAGAAAGCCAAAATAAGTAAGTCCTTTAAATGCTCACTTTGCTTTATTGGATCCGAATTTAGCCATGCTTTATTTTTTTCAGTGTTTTTTATGTTTAATTTTTTTAATAGGATAAGCAACCTCCAAACAATAAAGGAAATTGTGCCAGAAAAAAGACCATGATTCGTTTACGTCATTGAAGGTATATAAATGGCGATAATTAAAATTAAGCGTTTCAGAAGTCTCGAACAATTGTATATAGTAAAGTCAGTCATTAGATTTATGATTAGGATGCCTTATTATAAATTTTTCTCAGACCCTATTGGTGTAAACTTGGGAATTCCCCAGGGGAGCATTTTGGGACCCTTTCTCTTCCTGGTTTACATAAATGATCTCCCAGAAAATGTAGTAACTGATCATTCAAGCATCGTAAATTTTGCAGATGATTCCAACGCACTCTTCTGGGGCACAACCTTGGACATTCTTCTTGAAAGAGCAGGCCAATCTCTTCAGCAGGCCGAGACAGGGTTCAGTGGGAACAAGCTTTTGCTCAACTCAAACAAGACAGTTTTCATATGCTTTAGAACAAATCAATGTCGAGATGCATATCCTGAAAGGGTAAATCTTCTTTCGCAAGAGTTTCAACCTGCTGAGTCTGTTAAATTCCTAGGGTTGTATATCGACCAAAATCTTAGTTGGGAAGAGCAAATAAAAAATGTGACTAATAAACTAAACAGTGCATGTTTTTCTCTGAGGGTCTTAAGAGCATACAATGACCAAAAGGTCCTGCTGTCAGTATATTATGCAAACTTCTACTCCATTTTGCGGTATGGAATAATATTTTGGGGGGCTGCAGTAGACAGTTCTATTGTGTTTGCAGTCCAGAAAAAAACTATTAGGGTGATTCTGGGATTAAGGGCCAGGGAGTCTTGTCGAGGTAAATTCACACTCTTAAACCTTTTGTGCTTTTCAGGTATTTACATATTTGAATGCATTATGTTTCTCTTTAAAAACTTCAGCCTATTCTCCCATCTTTTGCCTAATCATGAATACAATACTCGGAGCACCAATTTTAATGTAGACTATCTTTAACTGAAAGAAGTCCCTTGTATATGTGTGTAAAATTTTATAATAAACTTCCAACATATATTCAACAAGAAGCATGCTGGAAGGCATTCAAAAGGAAACTTTCAATATCTTGTTAACATTATTGAGCCTTATTCCATATCGGAGTACCTGGCCTACTCGCCTCCTTAGGCGGTTGTGTGCAGGTTCTTTTTCACCAGCATCTTATTTTCTTTTATATGTGTAATTTTGTATGTTCTATTCCTTTAAGTATTTTAATCTAATTATTTAAATTTGTCATCTTTTTATATTTATGTAGGTATTTTAATTGTAGTCAGTATACCTTAAACTAACTTTAAGTAATTTTATTTCACTTTTTAATTAGGCTTTTAACAAGATTTTATGTATGTGTTTGGTTTTTAGGTATATTTATTTATGTATGACATTATTTGCTCAATTACATGTAAAAGTTTATGCAAATAAAAATTTACTGTACTCTATAAAGAAAAGGGGCTAAATACCAGAAGGATCAATCAGCGGAGTGTGAAATTACCCTATGTGGTGCTCTCGGCTGTCCAGATACACATGATCTTTGTTTGTTCAAAGGTGTATAATTAAAATTAAGCTAAGTCTCGAGCAATTGTATATAATAAAGTCAGTCATTAGATTTATGATTAGGATGCCTTATTATAAAGAAAAGGGGCTAAATACCAGAAATGTCAACGAAGTGTGCAATTACCCTATGTGGTGGTGGTGCTCTCGGCTGCCCAGACACACATGATCTTTGTTTGTTCAAAGGTGTATAAATTATTATTATAAAACCAAACCCTACACTGCAGTTAAGCCCTTAATTAGCAAATGGGTTATGAATGAATAGTAAAATATCAATGAGTAGGTACCTTCATTGAACTTAAATGTAAAGTAATGGTATGCAAGTTTGATATTATGTAGTGCATACCTCAATACTTGGAGCATATAAGATAGGAGACTGCACATAAACTTCTAAAGCCCATTGTGCAGGTTAAAACATAGTTAATTACTAATTAGTTCTATGATGTATTTGTACTTGGACATAGCTTGGTATTCAACTATATTCTGATCTTTTGCAGGTTTTTCAGACACAAAATTCCAATTAATATCACCTCAGTTGTTTTCTGTATGCTTATATTTTTTAAATTTGCAAAGATTTTGCTTATTTTAATTCTTGTAAAAATATCCTAATTTAAATATATATATTTGTTCGAAAACAAAATAACACACCTTTTTAAGGTAGAGAATTTTATTCAAAATAACCTTATAATCTTAATCTTAAAGATAATAAATACAACAAAAAAAAGAAGCAGAATTCAACAAAAAAATGGTGAGAACCTTACTAAGCTAAGAATCAGTCTCAAAATAAATACATATTATTAAGAATAGAACGAGGAAAATGGTTAAATTCACTTAATTTTTTTCTGTTCAGCCGTTGGTTGGGGTTGCTGCTTGGCCGGCTCTCCAGTTTGGGTGATTGGAATACTTTTGTGCTCGATCTCCATTTTTTCAACGGCTGGAGCGGTGATGGTCAATACCCCATCTGACGACAACTTGGATTCAATCTTGGACATATCGCAGCTTTTTGGCAACACATACCTTCTTACAAAATGTCTGGAAATGTAGCCGTGTTCATCTTCTTTCTCTTCATGCTTGCCTTCAATGGTTAGTTCATTGTCTCCAGTAACTTTCACGGCGACTTCTTCAGGCTTAAATTGTTGAATGTCCAAAATTGCTTGAAATTTGTCTTTGTCAAATTGTACGGTCGATCCGGTGTCTTGTTTAGAAGCATTGGAATGCCAATTTCTCCAATAACCAGTGGGAGTTATATGCATACGTAAATATGGTTGGAAAATATCGTCATGGTCCAATCCATGTCCGAAGTGTTGATCCAAGATCGTTGAAGGACGGTAAGCGGAGCGATGGTCGAAACGGTCACCGAACAACAAAGGCAATAGAGACATTTTAATTTAACTTTCTTTCAATTTCAATGCAAAGAATTATTGTTGAAATTTCGCGAGAACACTTTTCTAACTATCTCACTGCTTGTTCGCTATAAAACTGATTTCGCGATTGCCGGCGAAATCTATTTATACGACCGGCGCGGCGAGCGGCGAAGCCTCGAGAATTTTCGGGTAGGTCGTTGGTTCTAGAAAAGAAAACAAAAACAATCGAAACCGTCTGTGTCTGTACTCTACTCTGTACAAGGTTGCCAGATCGTTTGGCTCGATTTCCTTAGTGGAAATTTAAAAGCCCTCAATTTTTTTTTGTTTTCGTATATTATGGTTTGAGGTTTGTTATTCCTGGTCCTGGATTTTTTCAAAACCTCAGCTTGAGCCAACTTTACCCGAATGAGCTTTAAAGAGCTGAGCGTGATTTATCTCATAAGATTTTTTTGACTGATTTACTGATTAGTATATTTAACCTAAGATTATTTTCCTAACGTTAAATAACGATAAATTTTCTTTAAATAAATTATATAAAAAGACTTAACGAATTACCAACAGTAGATGGCCCCAGCGCAGCTCAGACATTAGGATTAATAAAACATATTTTTTTACATTTTATGGTTAGCTTGGGCTTAAATTTTTGTATTTTTATTTGATTTTGAGATTTATGAGTCGCGTAGTGTCAAGACCAAAAATCCCCTGTTATTCTCCAGGTAAATATTTGTATTTGTTCCCAGAGAAATTTCCAGAAAAAATATCCACAAAAAATAACCTAATGAAAAAAAATTTTGGGGAAAATCCCTTAATCTGGCAACAGTAATTGTGTAGTCTGTGCTCCAAGGCTGTGAACAGCTGTTCATCGAATGTTGATATTTTTATCCATTCCTATCATTGGAAATAGTAAAATTGGTAAATAGGTAAGTATAGGTATTTTCGTTTATAACGCGCTAAATAAATTCCCTTGATCGTAAGAAAAGCCGATCAAAGTATGTGCTTATTCAGAAGCCCTTCCTATAAATCATAGAAAGATCGTTGATATTAAGAAAGCCATGCAGTAAGCAGTATATTAACCATGGATACCTATATTGGAGTTTTACTATAATATCACTTCTTGAAAAGAAAGTAACGTAGATGAAGATCCTGATAAAACTAGTCGGCAATATAATGTAGCTTACATTAACATTTTTGTATAAATTTACATAATAAAAGATTTTTCTCATTCACATGCTGCTTCAGTTTATAAGAGCGTATCATACGCTAAAATTAAGGAAAAAAAGGCCTTATTACGTCATTCATTTTGACTTATTTGAGTTACGCAAAAAACGCCATACTAACTATTTTTTTCATTAATTTTAATTATGATGATGATCCTAACATGGTTAGCGAAACACGCGTGCTGGCTGGATAAAAATTTTATTGTGTATTTTGCCGAAGGTTCGAACCGTCAAATTAATCCAAATGGATGTCAAATCAAAATTATTAATATTAAGTTTGATTTTTTTTTCATTTAAAATCAAGTTTATTTTAATTGCGTTGTGGCATACCACAGCCTACAGCAGACAGCATACGTGGATTATCGCGACTTGGTCTACGATTTGCTGAAAACTGATAAATTCACCAGCTGTGGGTTTAAAAAGTTGTCAGATTTCACCACATTCTGCGAATTGAAAAGTTGCCAGATTTTGTTTATTTAACAAATATTTTAAAATAAATTTTATAATTAACAATTTCCACCCAAATCTGATTTAAAACTTTATTATTTTTTTTGGCAATGACACACACACTAAAGGTAGATCCTATGGCAATCGACTAGCGGTGTGTGTGCGAAGATTGATTGACACGGTTCTTGAATAGCTGTAGGCTGCAGGTTTTAATTTGGGGGAAACAGATGTCCTGGGAGTGAGTTGCACAGCGATGCGGTGCACCAGACAAAGAAGTCCTTGTAAAGCGATGTTCTAGGTGTTTCCAGTTGTACCACGAACGGTTGCGCTCTTGCCGTCTCTCGTGACTGTCTGACAGATGTTGCTGGAGGCGGGATGAGGCGCGCCAAATTCTGGGAACATTGCGTGAAAATATCTGTAAAACAGGGAATCTCGGCCACATGTCTGCGGTATTCCAGACTATCCAGAGCCCGGATCAACTCCGGGTCGCCGACGAGACGCACAGCTCTCTTCTGAATGGAATCCAGCAGCTTTAGAATGTGCTTCGGTGCGGCACCTCAGATGTGTGAGCAATAATTTAGGCATGGTCTTATTTGCGCTTTGTAGAGCTGCTGTGGTGTATACAGTTTTTTGTTGCGAAATAGCGCACCAAGCTTCTGCGAGGCTGGTTTTGCGATGTTAGCAACGTGGTCATGCCAGGACATATTGCTGTTGACCGAGACAGCCAGTAGTCCGACTGGCGAGGATGAAGAAATGGTCGATCCTGCCATAATGATGTCAGGGCCCGCCGTATTCGCTTTGTTGGTAAACGTGGCCGCTTGGGTATTTCCTGCATTGAACGACCAAATTACTGTCGCGCCAAATTCGAACCCTCTCCAGATCTTGATTAATTGCTGAAATCTGTTCCTATCTGCGGCGGAATGTCTCAGTCGTTGGTAAAGGTTTTTTCGATCTAAATTGGGAGACAAGGATACTGTCATCTGCAAAACTGTAAACAGGATTATTGGTTTCGGTCAGCAAGTCATTAATATAGATTAGGAACAGAGTTTGTGAAGGTATTGCGCCTTAAGGCACGCCCGCGTTATGGGTGAATGTGTCTGAGATATATCCATCAACTGCAACATGCAGGAAAGTGGCAAGCCAGCTGCATAGAGAGGATGGCAGTTTGTTGAGCAATCTGTCATGCCAAACTCTGTCGAATTTCTTCGAAATATCCAACGCAATCGCTCGAGATTCTCCGTAGTTCTCAATTGCCCTACTCCATATGTGAGTGACATAGGCCAATATATATCTCATGTCGATCTCTTTGCGAAAGCCGTATTGATTATTCTGTTGTTCTCGAGGTACTTGAGTAGTTGCTGATTGACTACACGTTCTATGACTTTGGAGATTATTGGAAGCAAGTCAATTGGGCGATAGTTTGAGGGCGTGGTTTTCTTGCTTTTTTTTTGGAATAGGTTGTACTCGAGTGATTTTCCAAGAAGATGGGTAAATCCTTTTTCGGTAAGACAGAGACAATAGTCTGTAAAAAGTGGGTGTTAGTTCGTTGGCGCAGTTCTTTAACACGATGGCATGTATTCCGTCCAGTCCTGATGCCTTTTGTGTATCTAAAAAAAAGCGTGTGCACTATTTGCGCATATCTGAAGTGAAACTTCTTAAACTAAAACGCCCTAGCCTTATACGTATCGTAACGGATTTGGTTAAAAAGTAGTTTTTTTCCAAATATACCACTCAATTAACAAAAAGGGAAGGCCTAAATGAAAAAAAAATATTCTTCATAAAAGTTTCGCTTATTTCTTGACAAGGTAATAGAGCAAATCCCATATTTTTTGCATGTAAACTAACAAAGATATCACAATAAAATATCGTGACCCTTTTTCGTTACCGACCGCCGCGGCCTCTCGTCGTGTCGCGACCTTCAAATTTTACTCCCGGCGCGCGTTAAGAAGTTTCACTTCAAAAAAGTTTCATTCGATTCACAAAAAGAAATTGGGTAAGGTGAAAGTGATTGTTTAGAAACATTATATTTCTCTTATATTTTTTACAACATTGTTTACAATCTTTTTCTAAATGCGGGAATAATTTTCTTTCAGAGTGCAATAGTTCAAAATGCACCTTGCACAGGAAAAAAATCCAAAAGGATTATTTTTGTTTAAATCCCACTAAGTTTATAAATCCCTTGTTGTGAGAACTTCAACATTCGATGAACATGAGTTCATATGAAAATCCCAGATACTTCCAGATGGCGCAACGTGTACTGACGTACAGCATTCTCGCAAATTCGAGCCGGAGCGTCGAGCCTGATATTGATTGATGAGTCTCGTAAATTCTGGTGTGATATTGATGGAAAGAGAGAGATGAGAGATCTATTGTCCCCTAAAAAATGTATAGAAAATCTGTTATTTTATTCCCCATTTGGGTGTATATAAAATCTAAATTTTAATGTATGAGTATGATTTATTATAAACGAGCATGCTTTATCATTTGTCCTTTTGGTGACCTTGTCTGCCCTGCCAATTACCACCTTCCGTAGTTACCGTGCAACAGCAACAGGCAACAGGATGTTTGAAAGGCATGACCGTTGTTGCTCCTTTTGATTTGCTAATTAGAGACCGTAAACAATAACTGGGTCTTTATAATAGTGGCAAACCTATTATTACGTAGGTACCCCTTTTTGGGGTACAATACCCCTTTTTATATAGAATTTTAAAAATACCCTTTTCTTGAAATCCAGAAGGGGTACCAGAAATACCCTATTTCAAGAGGGGCGTATTTGTTACACAAAAATTAATTTTTAGCTGGCACCGGCATGAGTTGTTCAGCACTCCGCTTCTATGTAAATCGAGCTTGCAGGAGGTAGGTAAATCCCTCATACGTTAGCACAATGTTGTCTTATTTTTGTAAAAAAATGTAAAATGTTGAATAAAGATTTGCAAAAAGCATTCTTAATTTTAACACCATCACCATATTCAATTTACAACGTAATTGGCATCACCTATCGCATGAGCACAAACTTAAATCAAAGAATATAGCATATATAATATTCTTTGCTTAAATTCAAAAAACACACCTAAAATTAAAATTTATAAAAAAAAATCTCAGTATTCAGTCTAATAAAATTTTGGATCAAATTTGGGCGCGGTTGGAATTTTATGACATTTATTTTGGCGAAACATAGATAAAAAGTCAGAATCCTGAGATAAAAAGTCAGAACTTTGAGGTAAAAAGTCGGAATTCTGAGATAAAGAATCAGAATTCTGAGATAGAAAGTCAGAATTCTGAGATAAAAAGTCAGAATTCTGAGATAAAGAGTCAGAATTTTGAGTTATAAAAGATAGAGTAAGAGACATCGAAATGTCAATACATATATAGCTTCAATATTTGTTTTATGCGCTACGATACGACTACGATTGCTAACACTAACATTCTGGATTGATATTTCGATATGTCTTACTTAACCAGTTTATCTCAGAATTCTGACATGTTATCTCAGAATTCTGACTTTTTATATCAGAATTCTGACCTTTTATCCCTGAATTCTGACTTTTTATCTCTGAATTCTAACACTTTATTTCAGAACTGACTTTTTATCTCAGAATTCTGACTTTTTATCACAGAATTCTGACTTGTTATTTCGGAATTCTTACTTTTGATTTCAGCTGTTTTAAAATGTTTTTTCTCGTGTGACCCCAGGACGCCGTCGTACTATTTTGAAAAGTTAACACGTGCAACCTTTTTATTGTCAACTTCCTCATCTCATCTCTTTTCTTCTGGAAGGGGTGTCGTGTCAGGTCGTCAGATGCTTATTCCTAATTAAAATTAGATAACGTCGATCACGACGGTTACGATTGAATTGGCGCGTGCCTATCAGTGGGTGGTTGGTTTGTTTTGATTTGTGATTTTAGATTTTCCGGTTTAAAAACTAATAATTAATACTGTTGTTATATATGGTTGTGTTTTGTTAATAAGGAAGTAAGGTAAGGCAAGGGCCCTTACAACAAGGTAAACTGATTTGTGTTTTATTTTAATAATGCAGTATTGCCATATCCGAGGCCATATATGTTGCCAAGGTTTTGTTTATTAATTTTTTTTCTGTTATAGGTAGTGGGTTTTGGGTTTTTGTTTTCAGGTGCACCTCTAGGTATTTTAATTTAAAAATTGTAAGATAGGTTAAAACTCGGGTTGAAACAAATCACTATCACGATATTGTTTTGTCTTTGCTTGAAACCCCTTTCTCGCGACGATCTGAAGTGGAAAAGCGGCAAATTTTGGAAAGTCGAACAACGCCGAAAATAACGGCAATTTTTAACAAAAAAAGGGTGGATCGTCGGGATACTTCGCGAGCCTTTCGATTTTTCTGGTACGATAATAATTGTAAATGACTTTGTGGAAGTTTATATAAACAGAGTTTGTATTGCTGGCCGTGCATTTTATTGGGTACAGCAAAAAATTCATGGCGATCAAATGATAGTTTCAAGGACTTTCTGTTAGACAGAGTGCGGGTTTCTTAAATTATTTTAATGACTTTTAATTTGCACTTTTAGTTTTAGTCTTTAGCGATGTTTTTTCTTTCACGGATTTACTGTTTGATGTGTTACAAAAGAAGTCACTGTATAATAATTATTGAAACTCTCAAATAAAAATTACGCAAGCCCTCTTAAATACGAAACGAAATGACGAATCACTTAAACAGGTTTTTGATGGAGTTGCTTTAAGGACGCCTCTTCCAACTGAACAACGAAAGGTGCGGGCAAGAACCATATTAACTCAGGATCAAGTGTTTGAAAGACATACAGATTTATATTGCGAAGTTTTAGACACTAACTCATTACAAATTACTACTCGTTTCCGAAATTTAGAAAAAAAATCAGTTTATCACTTTAATGGACACTTCAAAATTTAAGCGACGTAAATTCAAATTCAAACTTTATTAACGTACTAGCCAATTTACTACAATTAACACCAATTACAAAATCATAAATAATAATAACGACGGGCAATGTTGACAATAAATCAATGAACACACCAAAACCAAACTCCTATTTCAATTACAGACTCTGTTGTAATCTATCTTTCAATCCCTTTAAGAACAGATTGAAAAAATCTACGTATTCGATAGTTCATTATCACCCAGCAAATTTTCGATATAAGACTGAAGTGCCCATAATTTGTTCTGTGTTCTGTGGTATGATATTTTAATCGGTTCAGTTTGTCTTGTGTTTCTTGCGGGAGGCGGGAACACGAATATTAATTCTACCTAAGAGAGGAGGACAATCAACCAACCGATTTTCAATCTTGTACAAAAGACATATGCCAAGATTTCCAATGAGGGAAGATTAAATAGCATTGAAAGTTCCTCATAATTAATATCCTCAACAGGAATCTTCAACCAACCTACATACCTAAGAAAACGTCTTTGCACCCTTTCCAGCATGTTTACCTATACATTATAACTTGGGGACCAAACAGGACAGGCATACTGAAGTGCGGATCTCACCACAGTACAATAAACATTTTTCAAAGTATAAATATTATTGTTCAAATCTTTTAAAGTGAGGACCACAAAGTCAAGGAGCTTTAAGGCTCTATTGTAAATATTTCCAATATGGAGATCGAAGGTAAGATCCTGATTAAAAGTTACACCCAAGTCTTTCACAGATTGTACTCTTTCTAGTGGGTGTCCATGCAATAAATATGGATAAATTACAGCTAGATGACGTTTAGAAAAGGATATGAACTTGCATTTCCTAACATTGAACTCTAGACCATTAATTCTACACGAGAGGGCAAAGCAATGAAGATCTGTCTTGAGTCAGCCTCATACAACTTTAAGTCATCTGCGTACATCAATACATCACTGTAAATAATAAAATTCAAAACATCATTTATATAGCAATGATTAAATAGTAATGGTGATAGTTGTCCTCCTTGTGGTCTTCCAGATAAAACATAAATTGGGTAGGACGAAATTGTTTTTTTTACCAATTGGATTCTTTCACCTTAAAACTTTCAATCCACATCAATATACTCCCAGTGCTTTCAGTAAGAGTACTAAGAGTAGGAATATTGATTACAAAGGAACATTTAGTATTGTTCTGCTAGCTGTTTGTGACGCTAGTTACTGCTATACTTTCACTGATGCAGGGATCCAAGGCAGAATTTTAGATGATGAAATGATATACTTAATATACCCTAATAATGCCAGGACTTCAATGAAGCATGTTATCATGGAGATGATGCTTTTGTCCTAAGTGAACAATTGATGAAGCGTTTTCCTGACCTTTAATTGGACAAAGAGTTCAAAATGTTTGCCGTGGCATTGAGCACACGTTTGGATTAAGGTATTTCGTGGTTAGTGTGTTTCGAAAACCATAATATTCTGAGAAAAAGAGGAAAACGTAGGCAACTGTATACATTTGCAGGAAGTATCGACTCTGATAGATAGGATGGATTTGCTACTCTTGGTACATGGAGAAACATTATCCAAGGAGATACTGGTATAATGCAACTTCAAAGTCCTGGAAGACAGAAGGTGCCTAGTTTGTTACTTCAATACACAAGATGAAAGAGTGTCTTGGCAGGATAATTACATTTAGAACTGGTAATGAACAAATTTAAAAAAGTACAATTAAATCTACATTATGTTTTTTTATGTAGAATTATACCTTAAAACTTGTTATTTCCGAACACATATGGCTAATTTCCCATAGTCTGCATTAAAATTGAAAACTACCCCTCAAAAATTGCCTTCATCAGTTGAAGTATTTTTTGTGTGCGTCTACTTCTAGGAGAAACATGAATGAAGCAAAATGCACCCACGGTTCGTTTCTATCAGATCCGGACTTCTTTTTTTCTATAGGGATCGAATAATTAGGCAACTTGCAGGCGCATGCGGATTAGCTTCCAGGTGTAAAGCCGCATGTAGTAGTAAACCCAACTTTTAGCTGGAAAGGAAAAGAAGCCAATAATCCATTCTAGGCAAGACAATTGCTATTTTATTAAAGTTCATTTATGAGTTTACTTACCATTGCCCATTTCTAATTTACGATGACTGATCAAAATAGCCACGACCATGGGCGCCGACAGGTGAAAGTGCAGGGGGGGGGGGGGGGAAGGCGATGAGGGAAAAGCTCGACGCAGCCGATGACGAACGCTGATTCACCGATGGCGAAAAATTTTGGGGGTGCCCCGCCCAATTGTTACCCAAAAGTCGTTAAAATCGTTAAAAAAAACACGCCTTCTACGAGCGGACGAAGCAGATTTTACCAAGCATTATTGACAAATTTTCCAAGTCAATTAAACGTAAAAAAAAGTAGAGCTGGGCAACAGGCAACAAAAGTAAACTGGAACTGGACCTCGCTCTTGATGATATAATATAACAATCAAATCTGCAATCGTTAAAACTTCTTTTTTTTCTTAGTTTAGGTCTAATTTAATTTAAAAATTGTAATATTTGTACACAAATATTGCAGGAACTTTTGGGAGGCTAGGCAGGGGGGGGGGGGTGCTATAGCCCCCCCCTTATAGATCCCCCTCTGGGGCAAAGTAAAGATAGATTGAAACTTGAATATTTTTGTCAAAATACACATATACTGTTTCGGTTTGCTAGGCTTTAACTTAAACTTAACTGTAGCGTAACTGACTTAAATTTTGTATTGGAAATATCTCTACCCTAAAAAATATACTATGTACTGTGGATCTACATTCCTATATTTTCCTAATCGCAGAAAAGTAATAGCAGATATCTTCTCTTTTGTGAAAACCGATTTATTGCTTTTTCAATAACTCTGTCTTTATTATTATTCACAAATTCTCTGTGAACGCTAAGCATACAGAGACCAGAGAATCTTTCCTCAGACATAGTTGATCTCAACCAGGTTTTTACACGTCGAAGGTCGAAGGGCACTGTAAGATAATAATAATAATAATAATAATAATAATAATAATAATAATAATAATAATAAAGATCTTTCAATTATTGTTGTTGTGGTACCTATTGTAAGAAAATAGTCAATGTAATTTTCAGGCATGTCTCACTGATTTTGAAATGTACTTTTATACTAAGCCCCTTGCCCCCCCCCCCCCCCCTGCCGGCGTCCTTGGCCACGACTGCCCATTAGAAACTATTTATTGTTGAGGAATTTTAGTACTGTTTATTTAAAAACAGGCCTTTAGTATTCAAGAAGGGCTTCGGTCGGTAGTGGTAATAATCACACATCTGTGGTAATTTAGATACAAACCGTTACGAAATTTCCCAATTTCCATCCCTGACATGACTCTCTGACCTCTAAAATTACAGAGAGGCTATTAATTTAGTTTACTTTACTAACCCAAACTGTGAAACTATATTTATGGTTTATGGTTTTCTAAGTAATACAATTTCTCAACAATAAATAAATAGTTTGGCAAATATAAATTCGACATGGAATTTCAGTCTACGTTCATTCAGTTAGGCTCTTTGCTCTTTTATCGATTCGTTCCAGTTGCAAAAAGCGCAGGCGCAATTTCGCTGTTGGAAGAATTTAACCCGCGAAATACAGGCGAATACACGCATATCTGGTGTGACGTAAAACGTAGCACTTAGGAACCGTAAACTGTAACTGTAATTCTGTTTAATCTCAGACGTAAACACAGCCGGCATTGAAAAATTTGCTATAAAACGTTTACAAATCGGTTCTAATAGTTTATATCAGGGATTTTAGTGCCAAAAGTAAAGTAATATTGTCAGCATGGCTCTCTTACCATATGTGTTTGATGATGATCTTTTTGGTCATCACAGATCTAACCAATGGATGGAACCGAATCATTTAGAAGACTGGCCCTTGATGTTCCCTACCAGGTAAGTGTTTATAAAATTACTAGGTACCTACATATATTTAGGGTTTAGTATTGTCTTAGATCTATTTCTCAGTGATATATATAATTTAATGGTTACATTATTTAGAGAGGATACCTATATGTAACGATAATGTTGATTATGGTTACATTACAACCAATAATTTTGAAAGGTCCGGCTTTGATCACGCCTTTACTTGATTTACGCGTCCTTGAGCACGTGCAAACTAGTGTAAAACTTTATTTTTCTGTGTTCGTATAATATATAGGAAGAATTATTTTTAGTGTTTTATGAACATTTGTTTGTTTTGAGTTGGAATCTCGGTTTTAAATATGGCTAAAGCTCTTCTCTAACATTAATATATAAAAGTGTTTGATCACTTCTTATATTTTATATAGGTAGCTATATATTGGAGTATCGTGGTTTAGGGTTTGATCACATTATCACTAAATATATAAAAAGCCAGAATATGTTGCATGGCAAAAAATTTTGAAAAAATTATTATTTTAATCTATATATAGCTTACCGCGAAAACTAAATGTCACGATCGGTTTTCCTTAGTTTTCCCTAATAGCACGGTGACGTTTGAAAAACGTTCTAAAAACGTATATCACCGACCGTTGCGTCGGAACGTTCTATAAACGTTTGTTAAAGTGACCGAGAACATTCAGTAGACGTTTTTATAACGTAAATGTCACAAATTCGAACGCTATCTAGAATAGACGTCGAAAACGGATGTTTTATAAACGTTTTAAATTAAAATAATGGTCTTACATTGGACGTCCGTTAAAGTGTCCAAGAACGTGTACTGCACAGTCTCCTATATCGTCAGATTTAAGATCATGAAAAAAATATGCTTCTTTAAAGAAAACTTTCATATGGAATTATGATTTGTAAAAAGTGCAAAACACTGTGCAGAAACCACGAGAGAGAGACCTAAAGTGTGTTGTGTGTTTTAACCCCACAGGGGATAATTATTGTAGCCCTGGCCCCTGCTTCGCATAGATTCACTATTTTCTCTTCTTACGAATAAAGAACCATATAAATCCCTGTTTGCATGACAGGTTTTGTCGGACCTGAACAGGCGGTTTCAAAAATGTTTAAAAATATCACTTTTACGACTTTTTTTTTATAAAAACGTACTCACATATACGTTAAAAAACATACTCTAGACCTTTTTTAACTTTATACGGACGTTTTGAACGTTTTTCCGTCCTTTTAATTCGTTCTTGCACAAACGTTTATAAAACGTTTTACGTTTTATCTTGATCCTCGGGCGTTCTGACGTTTAACGGACTTTACAATAACATCCATTGGCAGTGTTGCCAACTGTTTTTGAACCGAAACTTGCGCGATTCCCCACAATTCCCCACATCCCTCATGGATTTTTTAGGTTTGTCAGATTTGGAGTAAGTACTGAAAATAATGGCAAGATGGTTTAGGGTCTATTCCTTAAAATCGCAAAAAATAAATTAAAAATGGTTTATTAAAAAAAATCAATGGAATTCTAGTACCAACTCTTTGGGCAAAGGTAAGCTTAAATTTTATGAATGAAAAAATCACGTGACAATATAACATATTTTGCTCTTTCCGTCTAAGTATTTAAAGTGTCACAAAATATCCACAGTGATTATATCCCCACAGCTGTTGAATTTCCCCCCACAGATTGGGCAACGCTGTCCATTGGACCTTTTGTGATATTAGGGTTTATTTAGGTCAAAAAGTAGGAACGTTGCAATGCACATAAGTAGGTACAATACTGCATCAAATCGTGTTTTGATCTGGCATTTCAGAATTTTGTTATTTTTGACATGACCTACGATTTTGTCGCAACAAGAATAAGATAATTTAAATGGAAAATTTATTGGCGGACACCATTTTTGAAGCGTAATCTTCGTTAATCGGCTAAAAATTCGGACTGGGAGATGGGAGAGCAAGTTAGGGTGTGGATGAAAACAGATACAATGAAACGTAACTGTAAATCGATAAACCTGACATGACATTCATCAAAGGATCTATAAGCTCTAAATTGGATTAACTTGTATTCTTTTTTTATTACCTAAAAGTGATTTATCTGATAGGTTCATCTAACGACCAACAATTTGTTTGCTTACAAATTATTTTTTTATAATTGGCCTTTCTATACAAACAAAAAGTCGAATCTTGGAGATACTACCACAGAGTTTGACTGCTCTTAATTTGAGCCGATGACGTCATCGAACCGGTAAAGAGGAACAATAGAATCCGTCATAGGGCCACCTCACCTCAGGTACTCACAATACTCAGGTCAGTTCCTTCACAACGCTTAGCAACACGGCTCGCCAGCGGCGGCGGCGCGGCGTCGTGAGTTATTCTGCCGCTTAATAAATCCTAGATTTGTCAATAGTTTGCTCTAAAATCGTGACAGGAAATATTAACCTTTCAATGCATGATTTTTTTATTTTTAGCTTGAAAATTATTTTTAGGGTAGTTTGGGTAGTACCTGTCCAAGGAAAAATAATTAAAAAATTCCTTTTGTTTTATTTTTATTATTATCGGGTTTAGGTCTGTATTGTTACATATAAGCTAGGTCCTGCAATTATTTATTGACAAAATTTGTTTTTACAAATGCAAAATGTATTCTTATCTGCGACACGTTAAAACAATTTTTTTTATTACGAATGGAATTTTACAAAACAGTTCGATTTTTTGGTATAACATATGGCTACCAACATTTAGTAAATCTTGTAAAAGAAAACTTTATTACACCCTGGCATTTTTCATCGCTGCCTTGCAGTTTCCCATGAAAGGCCAATGATTCACTTGGTCCGTACAAACATCTTTAGGAGGAAATATGCAGCTGGTCCTCTGTGTCGCTTTTCTTCTATAGCTGATTTACCTCGCTTTGTACCACTTTTACATATAAGCATAGCAATTTCTTCATGCTTCATGGTATCTCCCTTTACCCTCTTGTATAACTAACACGCATTTACTCTTATAACAATACAAGTGTCGTGATCTCATAGTAATTTTGTGACGACCAATTAAACCATCAAACAGGTCTACACTCCCCATATATTTATTGTTTTGTTTTATCATCTTGGGGCACTCAACGGACAATGTTTTGCTGGGAACATCTGCCGTCAAAATATCTGTAAAACAGGGATATGTCGGCCACATATCTGCGGTGTTCCAGACTATCCAGATCCAGGGCCAACTCCGGGTCGCCGACGAGACGTACAGCTACCTTCTGATTGGAATTCAGCAGCTTTAGGGTGTGCTTAGGTGCGGTACCCCAGATGCGAGCAATATTCTAAGCACGGTCTTGTTTGCGCTTTGTAGAGCAAAAGCAGCTGCTGCGGTGTATACAGTTTTTTGCTGCGAAATAGCGCACCAAGCTTCAGGGAGGCTGATGACGACGTGGTCATGCCAGGACATATTGCAGTTGACCGAAACACCCAGTAGTCCTATTGACGAGGATGAAGGAATGGTCGATCCTGCCATAATGATATCAGGAGCCGCCGTATTGGCTTTCTTGGTAAACGTGCTGCTTGGGTTTTTGCTGCATTGAACTGGACCAAATTCCTGTCGCCCCAGGTTCGAACCTTCTCCAGATCTTGATCAATTGTTGTAATCTGCTCCTGTCTGCGGTGATAAGTCTCAGTCGCTGGTAAAGGTTTTTCTGATCTAAATTGGGAGACAACGATACTGTCACCTGGAAACCTGTAAACAGCAGGATTATTGGTTCCGGTCAACAAGTCATGATGATAGATCAGGAATAGAGTTGGTGAAAGTATTGCGCCCTGAGGCACTCATGCATTAATGGTGAATGTGTTTGAGATGTGTCCATCAACTGCAACATGCAGAGATCCGTTCTTAAGACAACTGGCAAGCCAGCTGTAGAGAGACGCTGGCAGTCCGAAGGACGGCAGTTTGTTGAGCAATCCGTCATGCCAAACTCTGTCAAATGCCTTCGAAATATCCAACGCAATCGCTCGAGATTCTCCGTAGTTCTCAATTGCCCTACTTCATATATGAGTGACATAGGCCAATATATCTCCTGTCGATCTCTGTTTGCGAAAGCCGTATTGGTTATCGCTAAAACATTTGAAAGGTTCTGTTGCATTTTTATTAAAAAAATTTAAAAAATTAGCAGGGGTGCTACAGTATGCACTGAAGGGTTAAGAATATATCTAAGAAAAATATGCAACGTTTAAGTGTTTTCATAACTCGCATATTGCAGGGGGGTGTAAGGGGTACTTCCAACCCCAATTGCTCGTGGTGCACCCTGCTAGACAACTAACGAGGCTCTGTCGACCGAATGTCTGCCGGTATAAGTAGACGCCTCTTGCCAGCCAACAGCTTAGGGTGGAAGAGCTGACAAGAGTAAGAGCATCCTATTGTCCTTGGGAAGAGAAACTTCCCTAAAGGCGGATGAATCATTAACTGATCAACGGCATGGGATACAGAAGGCAACGGGGAACCACTGTAATAAAGGCCTATAAAGACACCCCTAGTAGAAAACCAACATGGCAGTCAATACTAAAACCAATTACGGAGTAATTCCCCCAATCGGATCTCCGGGGGGGAAAGTGCTGATTTCCATGCATAAAGGAACAGATGGAGGGAAGAAAGAAAAGATGAAACCAATCAACTTGAAAATTGCTACCTGGAACGTAAGAAGCTTGTTCATGGCAGGTAAGACACACAACGCGTTAAAAGAAATGAGAAGGTTAAAGATCGATATCTGGGGGTGAGTGAGATGCGTTGGCAGGGGTGTGGGGAATGTGACATTGATGAATATAAGATACACTATGCTGGAAATGAGGATGTCGACCACTACAACGGTGTTGCAGTCATCATGACAAAACAAATAGGAAGGTCAGTTATCGCTTCTATACCAATATCTGACAGAGTCATTTTACTACAACTCAGTTCGAGACCAATTAATACCAACATAATACAAGTTTATGCACCAACATCCACTAGTAGTGACGATGAAATCGAAAGCTTCTACAGAGATATTGATAACGCTTTACGACTGGTAAAAAAAGCAGATAACACCATAATTTTGGGAGATTTCAACGCCAAAATTGGAACTAGACAATGTCAAATTATAGTGGGAAGCTATGGGTTAGGCTCTAGGAATGAACGGGGCGATCGGCTCATTCAATTCTGCCAGGAGAATGATCTCATTATATCGAACACCTTCTTCAAATTACATCCGAGGAGACTATATACATGGCAGTCAGGAGCAGAGATAGAATACAACATTGTAAGGAACCAAATCGATTCTATCCTAGTTAAACAACGTTACAGAAATAGCGTAAAATCTGTTAAAACATACCCAGGCGCAGACATTGGGTCTGATCACAACCCCGTAGTAGCGATAATCCACATACGGCTCAAGAAATTCTTGAAAAAACAACGTCAAAACAACATTGACCTAACATTATTAAATGAAGAATCTACCAAAGACTTAGTCCGTACTAAACTAAATGAATATCTTATAACTGAAAATCCTAGCGAACAAATAGCCCAATGAAGGAAAATGGAAATATCGATAAGGGAAATCTGCTGCAAAAACCTGAAGGGGAAAGCCCAACCTAAAAAGAAATTCTGGATGACGAACGAAATAATAGGATTGACGGAAGAGCGCAGAATTCTTAAGAACAAACAGGCGTACAAAAGTATCCAGAAAGTAATAAGGCAGAAAATCCGAGACGCGAAAACAGCACACCTGACCAACGAATGTAAAGAAATAGAAGCTCTGGAAGCTGCATATGACTCCTTCAACATGCATAAAAGAGTCAAAGAGGCTACAGGTAAATTCAGAACAAGCAGAGGATCGGGTATACTCTACGACGAAAGTAGAAAGGTGATTCATCAAAAAGAAGAAAAATTACAGGAGTGGGAAAAGTAGGTACATCAGAAATTTATTTGAAGATGATAGACCAATAACGCCACCGGAATTAACAAAGTATGAAGGACCTCTAATTACATTTACTGAAGTGGAATATGCCATAAAACGTTCAAAAAACCGTAAAGCAGTAGGACCTGACGAGATTCCCAGCGAAATATATAAACTAATCGATAACACTGAAGCATTAAAAGTGATAACAGAATTATTCAATAAAATATACACCAGTGGAAAGTTACCAAGCGATTGGCTTAGATCCATATTTGTTACCTTGCCAAAGAAAACAACTGCCAAGACGTGTGCGGATTATAGAACAATCAGCTTAATGAATCACTTACTAAAAATATTTCTCAAAATTATTCATGGCATGATCTATTCCAAGTGTGAGGAATACTTAAGCGAATCGCAATTTGGGTTCCGCAATGGCTTCGGCACAAGAGAAGCTCTATTTGGGATAAATGTCCTGGCTCAAAGAAGTCGTGACATGTCAGTTGATGTCTATGCATGCTTCATAGACTTCCAAAAGGCATTCAACAGGGTCAAACATGATGTATCGGTAGAGACTTTAGACCATATAGGACTGGACGGAACGGATATTAGGATAATTGAAAATTTATATTGGAACCAAACTTCTGTGATTAGAATAGATGGTGATGATACACCGGAAGTAAAGATCAAACGTGGAGTAAGGCAAGGTTGCATCTTATCGCCCTTGCTCTTTAATGTATACTCTGAAAGAATATTTGTGGAAGCACTAACTGATATACAAGCCGGCATTATTATAAATGGCGAAATCATAAACAACCTTCGCTACGCAGACGATACGGTACTGTTGGCCTCCAGTCGGGAAGATTTACAGCGGATATTGGATGCAGTCATCGAAAAATGCGCAATGGCCGGACTCGGATTAAATGCAAAAAAGACCAAAGTAGGTATTAGTAATTAGCGAGCAACCTAATATCATAGCTAACATAGTAAACCAAATAAAATATCTAGGCAGCATAATAACTAACAGCGCGGATAGTCAAACTGAAGTGAAATCGAGGATTGAGCAGGCTCGAGCTGTAGAGATCTGAGGTTAACTCTAAGAATCCGACTTCTGAGATGTTATGTCTTCTCCACCCTGCTGTACGGTATGGAAGCCTGGACTATAAACAAGTACGAAGAAAGGCGACTTGAAGCCTTTGAGATGTGGGCTTACAGGAAAATATTGAAAGTTTCATGGACGGAAAAAGTATCCGACGTGGTAATACTCCAACGACTGAATAAATCCACCGAAATTCTTATCATCATCAAAAGGAGGAAACTGCAATATTTCGGGCATGTTATGAGAGGCGAAAAATACCGATTACTACAGAACATCATGCAGGGATGCAGGGAAAAATTTCTGCTAAAAGAAAGCCGGGCCGCAGAAAAGCATCATGGCTCAAGAATCTACGTGACTGGTATAAACTCAACTCAAGCTCTCTGTTCAGACTTGCCGTCGACAGAGTAAGGATAGCCTTGTTGGTGACCAACGTTCTAGAAGGACATGGTACTTAAGAAGAAGATATTGCAAAATTATTAATTTGGCAATTACTCTATATGCTCTGGCAAAACTAGCCACGCTTAACAATGACGTCCTTGGCACAATCGAAGAGAGGCTGGACTTTACCCGAATGGATTTTTCTGTATGGATGGTTTTCGTCGTCAAAATTGTGTAAACGTGACAGTGTTCTAATGACAATTAATGAGTGTTCACATTATCAAATTAATATAAATTTTTGTAATAAAAATTCGACCACTACTTTACGTTCATTTATTTACACAACAATACAAATATACTGTTAATAACGGTATTAATATAAATTGGGACGAGAGTGTATATTACCTACATTTAAACAATATAATAACTAATATAGTGATTTAATTTCAGATCGACTGAACATTTACGTGATTTAAGAAATCAGCTGGCTCATTATGACCAAGGCGCGTCCATGACGGTTGATAAGGACCATTTCCAAGCCAATATTGATGTTCAACAATTTAGGCCAGAAGAAATATCAGTTAGGCTAATTGACGATCATACAGTTAAAGTTGAAGCTAAGCATGAAGAACAGCAAGACCATCATGGATTTATTTCACGGTTGGTATTTGCTTTGTTCAAAATATTTGTAATTAATTTGCCAGGAATAAAATTGGCAATGTGTCTTAGAATCTGCCTGTATATGAAATCTAAAAATTCAGTTTGTTCATGTATGCAGAGTCGATTATCTTTTCAACATACCTAGTGCACAGCTAATTATATCGTTAGCTGTAAAGCTTTGATGGTTCCCATAATCAGGATAGAATTTTAGGCAGAATAACTAAAACTTACGGGTCAGGCGCAATTTCTGTGTATCGAGGGCTGAGCGTTGCGTCATAGTGCGTGATGTCAGAGTCAGATCAGTTTTGAAGCATGCTCTAAATTAATTCAGGAGCCTGCTTTCGACACTACTTTTTATTTTTTCCAAAGATTGGTTGCACTGATATTAACAAAATTGTTTATATCAATGCTCACCTTAGCAAAAGTTGTGACACCGCCTTGAAAGAGACCTCTGGTTCTGGTAGTAATGACATCACAATTCATAAGATTGCCGTTGAACTACTTTTTTTTTATCAAAGTCACTTTCAAAATAGAAAAAACAGTATAAAATACACGTTTTAAAAACAACACCCAGTAAAATCTCTTTGCGGTACCAAAATATAGCATATTGTATTATTAGGAATAAGAGTGGTACTTTTCGCTGAAGCAAGACTGTAGGATTAATGGACGACCGAAACGAGTCTGACAACTGCAACTGCGCCACAAAAATGGAGTGGCGGCGCCAGCTTTTTGTTTTCGGTTGGGCGACACTCCGTAGAAAAATTAGGTAGGTGGGCAGCAAAAATGTGTAATATTCAAAACAGGGTTGCCAACTCGGCTGAACTGCTGATCCGGAGATCGGGAAAATGCTGAACGTGAAGAACGTGGCAGTAGGTAATACAGAAGCTCGCTGCAGACGCACCGCGGGAGTCGAGGAATTATTTGGGGGCCTCGCCCAATTTTTATAAAAAATTATATATCTTTCTGATTTTTGAAGGAAAAAGTTGTTATTTTCTTTAGTGTGACATTTTAAATGTCAATCAAACAAAATAAATGTGTCCACAAGACACTGGTATCCATGGACAAGCGACAACCATCGCATCGGTTTCAAATAAAAAATATTATTATGCATTAATTTGTATTAATTTTCACGAAATAAAACGTTGTACGTCGCACGCCCGGCAAATCATGACAATACTTGTTTGAAATTCCAGATTCGGCTATTTCTTGGGCAGTATTTAGAAAAACATCGGGTCGAATCGACTACAAGAAGTTAGATGAAACCTATACAGTGTTAGATATTTACGTGGTGTTACAAAGGTAGCTGTCAAAACTAGACCATCACATATTCCCATACACTCATAACCTTAAACACACATCCACTCAGACAATGTTTCACGTAATTAAGAGGCATCGAATCATCGGAATACAATTTAACTCAAATTCAGCATTTTGCACCATTACTATTCTTACATAAAGATTATATTAAGAGTATAATAAAAAAAACAATTAATTCTCTTTGCAGACACTTCGTCCGACGTTACCTTCTTCCAAAAGATTGTGATTCAACGAAACTACAGTCCAAACTTTCTGCTGATGGTATTTTAGTTATCTCGGCACCAATGAAACGAGACAATGATGAAACTGAAGGTCAAGAGATTCCTATAATGCATACTGGCCGCCCAATGATCAGAAGACCTCACTTGTGGCCTAGTCGTCGCGGTGACAGAAAAAGAAGACTCAGTGCCTCAAGCTAGAACCATTGTGGCCAACTTTTATTCCTATTTAGACATATCGATTTCACATTGTATTAATGGATATGGGGGTATGTTCAGCTGTACGAAGACTGAGTTCTAAGTATATTCATAATAATTTTAACATTTTTACGCCTAAATCATCAAAATTGGGATCTTATTAGAGCAATTAATTTGCTGGCACAAAAATGTTTGTATTTCGTTAATTATTTTATTTGTATTTTTTTAAAAGTATACTTAGGGTTGATATTAGTTATGGAATGTGTTTGTTATCAGGACTCAGATATTGCTAATAAATAAAGCTCCACATCCATAGAATCCATCAAGTTTTAATTTCATCCCTGAGAAAGTTAATATTTTTGTATTGTATCCCCTGCGATTTGAATTTTGAACACACTAGCCTCTATTCAGTTGCGATATAGGACTTATAGTGACATAATATAATGAAATAATTATTGACATGAATATAGTCGATGATTTTTCGACTTCATTTTACCAAGTTGACGTCATGTCTGAAAATGTACCTTGCACGCTACATTCCTTCCGGTTTGGTATCGATGATGAGCCGAAATAAAGAAGGTGAGAATTTAACAAATAATGTAGATGATTACAATGCATTCAAGAAGTGCACCCAACGGGAAAATTTAATTCTCGTTATAAAAAACTGGCGAAATTAGGAGAAAATGCAAAACCGTTTTTGCGTAGAATTGACCAGGCTAAACGGAAAATATATCCACATGGATAAATGTCAGAGGCGTATTACTTTTTTGTAAAAAATATCAGAGGACATGTCTGCAGGGACGCAGACTTTCGGAGATATTAAAAAATAATGATTAAAAAAACAACACCCTGTAGCAGAAAATATAATGCCGTTGCAAACATATATGAACTTTTCTTCATAAAATCACACCTAGAAATATTAGCACATCATTAAGGATTCTGGATTACCCTGTATATAAAAAGTAATATAGGAAATGCAATATAGTTCAGAAAACTAAATGTAAGCTCTTATACAAAAAAAAAACATTAATTTATGTGAAAGGTATTAAACAAAGTTAAGGATTGCGTTGAGAAGAAACTAAAATCTAAGGAAGGGTTCTAATAATAACAGGCAAGGGGACAAAGTATTGTATGCAAAATAATGTTAAATTGTTTCAACATCAATGATTCCTTTAAGGTTTTCAAATGGTTTGGTAGAAATATCCTTACACTCTATTTGAACTCTCTGATGGTTGTGGGCCTAAATACTAACACTCGCAGTTTCGGCTGCAACTTTTTAACATCGCAATCTTTAGGAAGCACGTATTTTCTCACAAAATGTATGCAAATGTATGCTCGTCCTGCTTTTCTTCATGTTTACCCTCGACACTTATGTTGTTGTCTCCTTCTAGTTTAACTTTGACTGTTATTATCATTGGTTTGAACTGGCAAACAGACACATTGATTTGGAAGCTGATTGGGCTTCATTTTCCATGTTGGCCAGTTCGGCTAGTCGACTTTAGGATGATGTTTGGAACTCGCAGTTCTTTCTCAATAGAAATCGAGACTGAATTGATTGATTAACTTTTTAGTATTTACAAAGTTAAAGTATGAGAATCCACAGCTTAGTTCACTTAGAAGTAATGTGACTTAAAGAGCACCCTTCTAACATTAACAGGATGATAATTTGAAAATTTGCAATGGCTATATTTTCTACACTAAAGAAGATATAAAAAAAACAAAAAATACCATTTCAACTAAAACGCGGGGGAATAAAAATGAAGTATTTTGCACTTTTGCAGACCACACTCCCCCATCCCTGAAGCACTACCCTCATCCACTTTAAAATCTTAAATGGCTCTGCCTGCCCCACTTGAAACAAATTAAAATTAACGAGACATAAAAGTGGTAGAAAAATTTTCAGAAAATATTTTAAAACTGGTTTTTGCAAAATTTGGTACCAAAAACTGGAAAAGTATCGTAAATGATGGAAAATGATCTCAAGACTAAATTAAAACACCATTGTAGTGCTAAAACTCTCCACGTTTTGCAATAATTGAAATACTTGTTTTTTGCCCTTTTTTAACCAGTTTATTACGTGCTTAAAATGATTGACATTGTGTTCTAAACAGAAACAAAGTCGATTTTCAAATTCCTCCCTAACTTTTTGAAAAATGTCTTTTGGAATACTACTACAAGTATCAATTATCCTCTGACGCAATTCTTCCAGAGAAGAACTAGAATTAATAATTTAAGACCATAGGATTACGTGCAGGTAATCTTGGCGGCCACTCAATTGTATCTCTTTTGCCAATCCACTGGTTTGGATAATTGCGACCCAACAGCTCTCTCGCCACAGCAGCATCTTGCTGGAAGTGTCGAAGGTCTTCGTTCAAATTTAGATTGCCTTTGGTTTTCAAGTTCATGAACAATCGATAGCTTTTTATTTTGGGTGAGCATTTTAGCATAAACTTGCCCGGTTAAATTTCCACCAATACAAAAGCACCTGTCATATTGTATCCTAGTATTCCCACCCAAACATTGACTTTTTGGGGATATTGAGTGGGCTTGTAAAAAGATGTGAATTTGGGTCACTCCAGTAGGAACAGCTCTATTTATTCACAAGGCCATTTAGGAAAAGAAGACTCATCACTCAAGCAAATGTTTTTTTATAAATTCCGTAATTCACCCTGTCATGGTTTCATAAAATTGTATTATTTTATCCGGATCATCGTCGCCAAGTTCTTGCAAAATTTTCATTTTGTAAGAGTAAAAATATATGATTTTTATTGCTATTCCTAACAGATTCTCTGGATACGCCGGCAACTGCAGCTAAATGATCCTATGCCACCTTTGCATTTATAGAAATTTGATCAATAAACTCAATCTGCATATCTTTATCCAAAAGTATCGGTCGTTGTTTTTGTTTATTACCAACGAATCCAGTTTCCCTGTGGCTGACGTTATAGTCTAACATATCGATCGGAGGTGAGTGAGGGTGATTCGCAAAATACCTAACTTCTGTTGCCCCGCATTTTAGTGTAGAAAATATAGCCATTGTAAGTTTTCAAATTGTCATCCTCTATGGACAATCTCTGTTGATGAATCTTGCCTGCAAATTTAAGTAGTGTAGTGTTCTAAATTCATTGGTTAGAAGAATAAAATATGGTTTAAACACACTTCGATATGTGAGAATATAATGTAAGTTTTTTCTAACCTGAGGGCTCAAGAAAAATTTTATCTTAAAAATTATTGGAATAATGACCCGTTCCACGCTCCAGATTGTGCACAGGGAGTCCAGATATTTCCTACAATATTACAAGCATGAATTTTCAACTAACATACCCAAAATTTTGCATGAGAAAATTTCTTAAATTTTTTTCGTAAAGCAAGAATTTTGATAATTCGACATAAGCTGAACTCAGAATTCCGATTTGTAGCAGTTGCAAGAGAAACTTCTGGAAGGCTGACTACGAAGCAATAAATGTATATTTGGAGGAAAAAAACTTTGAGCCAGTTGTCAATGAACAGAGTAGACATGATCGCTACATGGATCTGGTCTCCACTACAATAAACAGGTTTTTAAATACATTAGCAGATCATTGTCCACAAGAGTATCATCGGTTACTTTAAAAGACCCGGATGCCGTGGCCACTGTTGAGGATCCCATTCAAATGAGCGAAATGTTTGCTGAGCAGTTTGAACGTGCTTACACTGTGGACAACACCAACGGAGTTCTGCCAGTATTGTCAAATGCTACTAGATTAGCCCAAAATATAACATGGGTAATATTTACTCAACAAAGTGTAGAACAAACTCTAATGGACCTGAAGGGTGATTCTTCTCCAGGCCCTAATGGTAATCCTTCAATTTTTCTACAGAAGTGTTCTAGAGCTGTCAGTGCACCACTAGCTTGCATAATGAGAGGATGTTTGAATTTTGGAACTTTGCCAGAGCTCTGGAAAACGTCCAAAGTAAGTCTTCTGTTTAAAAAAGGGGATAGGCTACTCGCAAGCAATCACCGACCAATAAGTTTAACATGCAACACGTGTAAATGCATGAAGAAGATAATTGTGTGGGAACAAACATTGTTTTTGCTTGGATAATCGAGTAAAACCAACATGGTTTTCTTCCAAAAAATCAATACCTACAAACTTGACAGGGTGTCTGAACGACTGGACCAGGAGCTTTGAACTCAATGAACAGGTTGATATAGTGTATCGGGATTTGGAGAAGGCTTTCGATAAGGTGTCACATAGGTTGCTATGGTCACTATATTGGGACTCCTGTTATTCTTGGTGCATGTTGGCGATTTGGCAGATAAAATAAAAACGACAATAATTTTTTGCTGGCACTATGCTTTATAGGCTCACCTGGAAATAAATATCAGGAATTGCAGGAAGATTTAACAACAGTAGAAAAACGGTAAAAAAATTTGGAAAATGAAACTTAAGACAAATGTACAGTTCTCAGCATCGGTACAAACACAACTGAACATCCTTATATGCTACATAATATCACATTAAAACAGGAAGACCTAGGTATCACAATTACCAGCATCTTGAAATGGGGAACACGTATCTCTAAAATAGTCAAAAAGGCTAACTCATTTACTTATTTCATATTAAAAGCTTTCCAGGATCGTTTGGCTCAATCAATACTTAAATTATATACCTACTAAATCATTCATTCGTCCAAAACTTGAATATTATCAAGTGGTGTGGAATCCATACCTTGTAAAGGACATAGACCTTTGGGAAAGCTGTCAAAGGCGAATAACTAAAACCGTCACAGAGCTCTCCCAGCAAGACTGTGAATCGAGACTAACAATCATTCAATTAACAATATTAAAAGAACGTCATCTACGAGGAGATCTTATTGAAACATTTAAGATCATCAACAACAATTACAGTTGTAACATGACTATTTTAAATTTAAGTAATAATATAAATCTCCGAGGTCATACTAAAAAATTGTAAATAGAAAAAACAGCAAAACTCCCAAGGAAAAACTTCCTGGTGAATCGTATATGTAGTGTATCAATGGAACGCCTTATCTGAAAATGCAGTGTCAGCCTGAAGTGTTCTTTTAAAAATAAACTGGATAACGAACGCTTGTTGATTTTGAACAGAGATACACATTATGGGCAATAGTCCAAATTTTCACAGTTGTTTCTGTAAATAGTGACACAGCGTTTAAACTTGCATTCAATGGA
>MU191491.1:0-11341 GCA_016904865.1 Pissodes strobi
TTATAGCGTTTTTTTGTCTCTGTTACAAAGGGGTAAAAGAGAATCTATATTTAATTTTAATTGATTTAGAACTTCTTTTATTTCTGAATAATGATTAAATTCGAAACTTGCTTTATATTCTGTTTCCTGCAAGTTGGCTAATTTGTCGCTAATTGTTTTTTTATTTTGAGTGATTACTGAGATAGTTTTATTAATAGAGTCATTAGATTTCTCGTTATTGAAAGCTATTTGTTTGTTTTTCTTATTATATTTATTTGACTATTTCTAACTTATTTCATGCGGTACATAATTCTATTCCATCTTCATAATCTAAATGTTGTAGCATTTAATTTTTCATGAAGATATTATAAGTGAATTCTACCTGTTTTTTTAAGAATTACATTACATGTTTACTCATATTTCTTTTTATTTAGAACATGAATTATTTCATAACTTAAGCAAACATTAAGTTATTACGCCACGAAGTATCAGACGGTCTTTAACTTTCTTTTTACGAGATATTGATAAGAACTATTAACCTTTTCTCATGGTTGGATTTCTTATAATAATAAAGCATACTTTTGATATATTAATTCAAGCCACTGATTCACTACATGCTATCTTATTAATTCAATATTGCCTTAATTTCCCAATAAAAGATTGCTTTATTTTGTATTAATTCTCATCTTTAATCATTATCTTTCATGCAAGATAATAATTAAATATGACGTCATTCCGGATTGTGGTTACGATGATGACTCCAGCAATCGCACCCGAGTGACACTAATGTTCATTCTATATGGCACTGTGCATGAGAAAACAACTTGCGCCGCTCGGTGTCAATAAGCTGACAATTTACGCCCGGTCCTACGTGAGCGATGCCGTGCGACTATATTAACTTTTCGTACGGCATCGCCAGCGCTTCGCGTTCGCGTCGACTGTAAATCGCTCACCTAGGACTTGACGTTACATCGGAAAACGAAATCAGGCGGTCAAGTGGCCTTTGTCTTCATGGTGGTCGAAGAGTCTAGTTGACCTCATTTTATAATTTTGAATTTAAGAACTATCATAGGTCCATTAGGACAAAAGATTTTCAAAATCTTGTGCCAGTAGGCCTGAGAAAGGCTTTGCCTATTTTATTTTTATCTAATCCTTGAGAATGCCTATTAATTTTTGGGGTTAATCCATCACCACCTATTAAGGTAGGTAATCGTTGACTCGTTCTTTATAAAAAAAAAAAAACAGAACATTTGAACAATCATAAGTTAAGTGGCTAAAGCCTTCATGTTTGTTTCAGGTTTTATTATGGGATGTTGATATTAGAGAATATTAGAATAATTTTGATTTGGAAGTAGCAAAAGATGCTTTGATTTTCAATTGGGATTTACACAGTCTATAGGTAAATCTTAAAACTCCATGCTTCATGAATTAGGGTAGAGTAGAAGATTCAGTTTGGTCCGGAATTTCACATGATTAGAGAAAGGAACAGTAAGCGACAAGAACTTCAGACAGGGAAGCACTCATTCAGCTGACGGGAATAACTCAAGGCCAGTTCTTTCGTTTTATTATGTAAAAGATCAGCGGTCTACCTGGTGTAAAATTTTATACTTTAATATTACTAACTAATTCGTATTAACTTTTTACCTTTAATTGTTCGGCTCACTTGGCAGATATTATACAACATCTAACGCCTTTTACCACATATCTATACAGCTTTGCGTAGCTATATAGATCTGTGCTTTTACATATATACCTATTTAATAACCCTGGAAACAAAGAGTCATGAGTCTTTTCCCTCTAGGTATAATTAATTTAAAGTAAAACACCCAGGAGGTAAGCGTTGCCAAGATAAGCTCCTTCATAACTTTATTGTTTTGTTAAACTGTAGAAATGGATATTATCTTTATATTTTAATTATGTGTTGTTCCCAACAACATAAGATATTCTTATAAATAGAGAATACTTGTTTTGTTTATGTTTGAAGTGTTTACTGCTTTACTGTTTTTCCCATTTTATTCTTGAAAATACAATTAACATCAAATTAAAGACAATCTAGGTTTTGTAATTTACTAGACTATATAACTTGCAGTATCTCTTCCAAATTACGTGGCGCCCAATTTAAGTGCACAAAGGTCATATGACAAGAACCCAGGCCTCCGCATTAGTAAAATAACGCCACAATGTCCACTAATAAATTTCATTCCTGATCCTAATGTGTTTATTATACCTCTTTTGTTTCTTTTGGATAATTCGAGAAAACGTTTTTTTTTGTTCTACTGTAGCTAATTCCTATTGAAAAATTTGTAGGATTGGTTTTAAAAGTAATTGGAGAATTTGCAATTAAATATTTCATATTTGGGCATATCGTATTTATGTTATTTTCTTCGTTAATAATAGGTGGAATGTTAATGTAGTAAGTACATAAATGTGTGAGATGTGATGTTGGTTTTTGATGTTCCTAGCTTAAAGGGTACGATTCAGTGGTTTTCTTTAAGATCTTGAATTTTAATGTTCATCTCCGCTGCTTGGAGAGACAGCATGGTCAGGACAATCCTTGTAACAATGAGGTTTGTTTTAATTTTCGTGTTTTTTGAATGATTGTGATATTGTAATCTACTAAAATGCATAAGCTACTAAACAAATATCACCCTGTTGCAAGTTTGAACTTGAACTTGGAGATTGTTATATAAACATTAATGGCAAACTATAAACACCACAAGCAATCAACGGGAGCGACTTTGAACCTTATGCATGCAATGATCATCACTTTGTTTTATATAAATACGCTACCGAACCCTCAGATCGGCAGACTGTGGTCTCACCTCCAGCTCCCAAGGTTAGCCACTTGACGACTGCCTTCTGGGTTCTATCCGCTCCTAAAGTTAGCCATACGACTGCTTTAGGTTCCATTCCTTTCCTTCCAAACCTGGTGCCGGTTAGTCATTTGACGACTGCTAGGACCAGGGGTTGCACTACCTCCATAGTAAAGTCCTCACACAGCGCACAGGCACAAGAAGTTTGTCAGAGTGTTGAGAAAGACAAGTGTGTAAATAGTCAGTTAAAAAGTGTAGTGAAATCTCTTAGTGCTCTTAAATAAAACCCAAACCTTAAGAAAAACTATAAATTATAAGACAGTAAACAAAGACCTATAAACAGTACCTCAAATCGAGAAAACATGCGCACCGTAGTAATCGGGTAAAATAGAAATCTAATTTTTTCTGACCAATAATTTTTGTTAAAGTTTTATCGTTAATACATTGCTATTGTTATAAACTAAACGTGCTTACTTTATCATCTCTTCTTACCCCACGTAACGCGGTCCCGTTCTACCTCAGTTACCCCCGGCACGCTAAACAAGGCGAGTCCTCGCGAGTAGAACATCCAGTGGTAGAATTAAAGGAAGCATTGAGATTCCGTCATTGTACTAGTCGCGACGCGGCTCTTCTCTGAGAAGTTATTCTTTAAATACACGCGCTACCCCCTAAGATACTCGTGACAATATTTAATTATTTTACGTTGTTGTATCCAATTAGGCCATCGAAAAAATGATGACAGTTAAATAAATAGAATTTAATTAATTTAATTTTTACTCCGTAAAAGCAGGGATTTCTGCGCAAAACTTTCGGATCGTTGTTTGAAATATCGAGGAAATGGTAAACAGTTTGTTCTTGATAGACCTTGAGAAGAAATTTTCGACCATTTCTAGGTTGAGGATCGATTTTGATGCTCTTGCGTCTATTTCTTGATCGGGAAATTAGAGATTGATATATAGGATAGATCTTTTTTGCCATATGTATGGGCCAGGTGTATATTCAATTTTAGAAATAGTTAATCTTTCACCTTCTTGAGGCAAACTTTGTGCAGAAAACCAATCTTTTGGTAGTTTAAATGTAGGAAATTTGACAATAAACTCCACAAAATTTCAAAATATATGTTTTTTCGTGCTGCTCAAACTCAGTTTTGCTTATTTCAAGGTCTTTTGACAAATTTAACTCATCAATATTTTTGAGCTTCTTATCTTTACTTGGCCGTGCTTTGACATTTTTTAATAAATAACTAAGGCAATTTAATAAAAATAGATGGTATTCACATACTTACGTGTTGTTTGTTGGCTCAAGGTTATTTTGGGGTGTAGCTTTTAGTCATTTTTATAGTTTCCATTACAGCCAGGAATACAACACTTTTGAGGCATGATTACACTAAATATCAGTTACCACAAAACAACCCGAAACCAAGAGAGAAACATCCAACTAAACACGAAAAAGCAACTTATAAACTGTGCTGTAAACAAATCGGCCGAGCGGCACAAGAGCCATAGGTCTTTATGTCCAAAATATATCTTAGATTTTAGGTCCAAGTTTCACGCACTTAAAAGCATATCAATATTTCCGATTTCAGAAAATTGCAAGAAAATAACACTACCGCAGGAAATTCCGCGGCAAATTCCCAAACTAACCGGTTGTTTTGTTTCTTCTTTCTGTTAGATCATCTGGCGTCTCAGATGACGCTGTTGACGGCTCTATAAGCAAATAATTATTTTAGGAAAGGGCACGAACAAGCTAGTAGTACTAGATAATTAAATAAATAAATTACGAAATACCACATTATTAAAGGAGGAAAGAACATCCTATGGAAATATATGTTTTTACCATAGTGGAGAAATTGTAATGTAAGAGATACATTCTTTATTTACATAATATCATAATATTCGCTACTATCTTAGTAGTCTGGCAACATTGCAACGAAGTCTTGATAGCGATTACCCTTCCACCTGCAAGTCCCACTCCTTCATCTTCGCTCTAAATCTCAAAGGCCCACATGCATGACCTCACGAGCTAAAACTTTGTGAGCATTTTGTCTTTTTGTAGAAGTGCTGTTGGTCCAACACTTGATTCCCAAAAAACACAACACACACTATGACATTCGAACCCGTCCATTGACTGCCTGCAAATGTGGCACTTTTGCGTCAGCGTGTGTGGGACACCCGTTCAAGTGTCCAAATAAGTATCGCCAAACCCTTTCTTTTGACAAAACAAAAAATGTGTGCTGGTTAATACACTTTTATTAATACACGTATTCCTCAAATGGTCTGTGAATAACCACTGAGGTATTTTAATTATACAGATGAAAGAGAAAATATCGAAATATTGAATAAAGTTAGCCCAACTAACTTTCAGAATCATGTTTTTAATATCGTAAGCCGGTTAATATATAAAACTCTACCTAGAGGTGGAAATCCGTGGTCGTAACAGGTTATTATGTCGGTGCAAAATATAGTAAACAAACTATACTATTTCTCAGAAAATTGTTTAACATTTCGATGAGAGATTTTGTCAAACTTGTCTCGTAGACAAACAAGTTATTATTTTATTAGTGACGTGCACTAATTGCAGAAATATACGAGATGAATTGCAGAAAAAACTTGACCGAATCATAGAGAAGGAATCGCATAAAAATGAATATGTGAGATTCAAATTGGTGAAAGTTAATGAGCTGTGGGCATGGAATAATGAAGAGTCGGTCATAGAAATGCAGAGGCACTGCTTTAAACATCGAAACTCAGAAGACATGGTGAATTTCAGCGTTCCAAATCTGATTTTAGGTAGGAATCCACTATCTTATTTTTATGTTCGACACAACCTGTACCTTAACAAATATTAAATTTAATAAGGAAGAATTTTAAAACTCCCTTCTAATATCTGCATTATGTTTGTTTATTTCTCCCTCAATTTAATTTCCCATTAAAATAAGGAATTTAATCAAAAAGTAATTTGGTCTAAAGCTTCTTATGCTGGTAAAAGCTAAACACATCAAGCGAGTTCTCTTTCAATATTTAATTGAAAAGATATTTTTCAATAAAATATTTATGAGAAAATGTGGAGTAGGTATATAATCGCTTAATAGTACATTAGAGTACTAGTTTTGTAAGATACGTATATAGAGCAAGCGTCTAATGTTTTTTGTTTACATCCGTTTAATAATAGACACATAAACTTATGATTGTAAAAGCATTATAATATGCATAATACAACCAGTATACTTATATGTTTCATAAAAGAGCAAGTGTAGTAATTATCAATTTATAATAGATTGCCACTAGTCACTAGTAAAAATGTCAATATAGGTATGTATTAACGTCTTGGTTGACGTAGATATTAAAATTTCGCTTATTAGCCAAGGGTTTTGTGTATTTAAAAATGGCTATAGATAAAGTCTGCTCCTGCTCTACTGATGACCTTGGTCATCTGGTGCGCCCTGCTAGAGAACCAACGAGGCTCTGACGACCGAGTCACGGCGGTATAACTGTTCCAACGAGGTATGCGGAAATATATCTCACACCACTCGCCAATCCGCATGGCGGGGCGTTGTAACCGCCGAAATCCCACACTGCAGATGAAATGTCAGATTTTAAAACTGTAGGGGAGCAGGACCATAAGCGCAGAACCCACGGATTCTGGGGGGGGGGGGGACAAATATCTGATAAATAAAAATCGTCGCCATTCAAAACCACTGAAGCTGAAAATTGCAATATATAATGTCCGAACACTGTCATCAGAAAGCAAATTGCTAGAACTGGAAGAGGAATTGCATAGGATATATTGGGATATAGTGGGTCTGAATGAAACAAGACTAAGAGGAGCAAGCTGGTATAGGTGCTCTTCAACCTGGTCATGCTTTTTACCATATTGGTGACCAAATGAGTTCATTGGTGGAATCGGTTTCTTCGTCAACAAGGAACATATAAACAACGTTTCAGTCATAAAGAGTACCTATATCCACACGTGTTGCCTACCTGATACTAAAACTAAATTCACGTTACAGTCTAAAGATAATTCAAGTTTATGCGCCAACCAGTACTCACTCTGACGAAGAAGTCAACAACTTCTACAATGATATTCAGACAGCTCTAGGAGAAGTTCACACTTACATCACCTTTATAAGGGGATATTTTAACGCGAAAATAGGGCTCAAATCAGACGAAACAGAAATATATCTGCGAAACTTTGGTACTGGCACTAGAGATGAACCGGGAGAAACCCTATTAAACTTTCTTTTAGAAAACGGCTTATTTCTGATGAACAGCTTCTTCTATAAGAAACCTAATCGAAGATGGACGTAGATAAGTCCAAATGGAGAAACGAAGAATGAGATCGATTTTATCATAACAGACAAGAAATACATAGTACATGACGTAACAGTATGACTGTTATAGGGCTCCAGATGAACCTCGAAAGCGATCATCGGATGGTGAGAGCAGCCGTAAAAATCAACCTAGGTCACGAGAGATACAGACTGACCAAAAACAAAAAAACGAGGATATGGCAATATGGCAAAACCCAGAAAACCTCGATGAATATGAAATGATCGCAAAATCTCTAAACGATAACACAGGTACAGACAGACAGCATAGAAAAACTCAATGAAAGAATTACTTAATCCATCGTTGAAGCAAGTTCTGGTGCAAACAAAAAATAAATAAAAGTAAAAAAATAATTTTTAAAAACAAGCTTTTATTTAACTGCACTAAAAAGAAGAATATAAAATTTGAAGTAAATCAAACCCATTCTTTTGTTACATATTAAACATTTTTATATGCTATAAAAGCTTGTCGCGAGATTTTCATGTTTAAATTTCTCGTGACAAGCTTTTATATCATATAAAAATGTTTAATATATAACAAAAGAATGGGTTTGATTTACTTCAAATTTTATTTTCTTCTTTTTAGTGCACTTAAATAAAAGCTTGTTTTTAAAAATTATTTTTTTACTTTTATTTATTTTTTACTTTTTAGTAGGTATTATGGGATCGCAAAATCACAAATTTAGTAAATATTATATTTTTATTTATAAAACTTAGATTCGTAGTATATAATAAAAGCCATTTTGAATTTTTTGATAAAAAAATGTATATTCCTTGTCCCTAAAAACCCCCTAATACCAATTTTAAACGAAATCGGACGTACTTTAAGTAGTGCCCTCACCACTAACCTTTAAAAGGTGAGGGGAAGTGTAAGCAACACCATAGTTTTAAATTATCATTTGAACTACAAACGCATACCAAATTTAAAGCCAATTGGACATGTAGAAGTCAGCTAAAATTGACTTGCAACATTTGACCCAAAATCGGCCATGTTGAATCCGCCATTTTGAATTTTCAAAATCTGATAAAAAAATCATATTCCTTGTCCCCAAAACCCCCATATACCAATTTTAAACGAAGTCGGAGAAACTTTAAGTAGTTCCCCCACCCCTACCCTTGAAAGGGAGGAGGGGAGTGTAAGCAACGCCATAGTTTTATATTTTCATTTGAACTACAAACGCATACCAAATTTGGAGCGAATTGGATATGTAGAAGTCAGCTAAAATTGACTTGCAACATTTAACCC
Organism: Pissodes strobi; assembly: GCA_016904865.1. NCBI lineage: Eukaryota > Metazoa > Arthropoda > Insecta > Coleoptera > Curculionidae > Pissodes > Pissodes strobi. The sequence continues at coordinate 8,366 of MU191491.1, forward strand.
AAAATCGGCCATGTTGAATACGCCATTTTGAATTTTTAAAATCTGATAGAAAATTCATATTCCTTGTCCCCAAAAACCCTCCTATACCAATTTTAAACGAAATCGGACATACTTTAAGTAGTGCCCCCTCCCCTACCCCTAAAAGGGGGGAGGTGTAAACTTAACAACATTATAATATTGTATTGTCATCGGAACTATAAATGTGTACCAAATTTCAAGTCAATCGGACATATAGAAGTAGTTCTAATTCAGCTTGCAAGATTTGATTACAGACAGACAGACAGACCCACAGGTGAAGGTAAATAAAAGCTTGTAAATACACTAAGCTAAGCCAACACACTCAACAATTAATGAACAATCGAAGAAAACTCTTGCAGCAAGATAACTTAAACCAACAAGATGTGAGAGAACTAAATAAAAATATCTCTAAAAACGTAGGAAAAGACGTAAGAAATTACAACAACGAACAAATTATGAATACAATAGATGAAAATAAAAGTTTGAAGGTCTTGAGAAAAAAACTGACAAAGGGTAAAAGAGAAATTCTAAGGCTTAAGAACAGACACGGCAGGGTAACAACCAATAGAGAAGAATTGCTCCAGGTAGTAGAAGAATTCTATGCAGAGCTATACTGAAACAGACATAAATTGGAAAAAGAACCAAAGGAGATTAAGGAACAAACGGGAGTAATAAATCAAGGATCGGAAGAACTACACGAGATCACAATGGACGAAATCAAAAAATCACTACAAGAGATGAAAAATAATAAGTCTCCAGGCGAAGATCAAGTAGTCACAGAAGCAATAAAAATTAGTGGTCAGATCCTATTGGATTCAATAAAAAAGCTCTTCAATTTATGCCTTTACAACGCTTCCTTACCACAAAGCTGGAACAACATACTGATGGTCTTGATACACAAAAAAGGCGACACTACTGACTTGGAAAATTACAGGCCTATAAGCTTGCTGTCTAACCTATGCAAGCTTTTCACGAAAATAATAAACAAAAGACTGGAGAAAAAACTGGACCTTTACCAAACAGTAGAACGGGCAGGCTGCTCATTGAGAAAACAATAGAATATAACAGGCCATTGGTGCTTGTGTTTGTTGACTTTTAGGAAGCATTTGACAGCATCGAAATGCATGCGATTCTGAAAGCACTTGGTAAATGTCGGATAGATTACAGATACACACGTTTGATACAAAATATTTACACCAACTCAACGGCCAGCGTAAAGATTCATAATACCACTAGAAAGTTTTCCATACAGAGAGGAGTAAGAGAGGGCGATACGTTATCCCTAAAGCTATTTAATACCGTTCTAGAATATGCTTTTAGGACCCTAGTCTGGGATAACAAAGGTATCAGTATAGATGGGAAAACATTGAACAATCTACGCTTTGCGGATGACATAGTGCTGATAACAGATGATTTGAGGGAGGCCAATTCAATGATAAAAGAGCTGGAGCGGGCAACAAAAAACGTTGACCTGTGTATAAGTCATCAAAAAAAATCATGACTAATTTGGTACTTGGTGGAATTATATCTCTAGAGAACAAAATCCTTGAAGTGGTTGACAAATACAAATATCTCGGTCACGAAATTAGAGTGAGTCGAGACAATCAAACGCAGGAACTACAAAGAAGAATCTCTCTAGGGTGGGCTGCATACGGTAGACTAAGGAATGTCTTGAGAAGCGGCATATCAATAAGCCTAAAATCAAAAGTCTTCAATCAATGCGTATTACCAATAATGACCTACGGTGCCGAAACGCTTACACTGACAGGTAACACCGTACATAGATTGGAGGTTGCTCAGAGAAAAATGGAGAGAGCAATGCTTGGAATTCGAACCCAAGATCTCGTAAGAAATACGTACATCCGGCAAAGAACAAAGGTCCAAGACATAATACAGATTATAATCACGACACTAAAATGAAAGTGGGCAGGACATGTTGCGAGATTCAAAGACGACAGATGGTCTCTAAGAATAATAACTTGGAGACTCCGCGCAGACAAAAGAAGCAGAGGAAGATAGAGCCCAGTAGAGCAGTTTAATGGAGGCCTATGTTCAGCAGTGGACTCAACACCAGGCTGGGCGATGATGATGATGAGATGATAGATAAAATATTATATTTGACTCACGTATAATGAGCCGTAATCAACTCTAATGATTATAAAAATCGCCGCAAACAACTCGTCTTATAACCATCCACGTTTATTATGTATTATGTCCCGTATTATACGTTCGTTTAATAATATACTAATAACGGACAAGTATATGAAACAAGGGTGTGTTGCTATATAAACGTTTATTACCGTACAGCCGCTTAGGATGATTTTTTTTAAGACGTTAACATGCTATATCTGAAAAAAGGTGTAGAATTATTTAAAATTCAAATATTTATTTGAGTGTTTGATCGGCTCGAAATGTAATATGTAATAATCTTACTTTTTACTGATTTTAGGCAACAGAAAGGAATTTGGGCATGCAGGAAAACATGAGGAACTGTGTCAAAATTTTCTGTTGGCTTGTAGCAAGGGAAACAAGCAATTTGTAAAAGATTGCCTGAGAAATAATAGAGTACATCCAAATGTTGCTGACGCTCGAGGAAATAGTGGCATCTTTTTCGCATCGGCTAAAAACCAGTACGATATAATAGCAATGCTTATAAATTTCGGAGCTAAGCTGGACCAGCTGAATGACGAGCAATTAACTCCTTTAAATATAAGCTTTCTACGATATATCTCCGTAAAAAGGAATTGTAGGGATTGGGAAACAGCATTTCTACCCGAAACAAATATGTGTAAAATCCCAGATCTACCCAAGTGGTATGACATCAAATCGTTTCTAAGTATTACGTCACTATCATCCAAAGACTCAACGTCTACGGAACAAGAGAAATCTCAACCACGTTGCTCAAATCTGCGAATTATTGATTTATTTCAAAGAATATCGACTTTAGAGCAGAAGAGA
>MU191491.1:11741-35388 GCA_016904865.1 Pissodes strobi
TTTAGTTCAAGAAATAAAGATGACTATGAGAAAGATATGGAAAACTAGTCTTCAGAATCAGAAAACCAACAAAGTGATAAAGAAAATGATGTTTTGTTTAAAACATCACCAACTCAGAACGACTCTTCAGATAATAACAGATCATCATCACATCTGGTACCACACCAGAACGATGGACCACCAAAGCCTGAATGATTGACCACCAACGCCTTTATTTTTACCTCCCAACTAAGATCAGGCAGATGAAACTGATTGGCATAGTGATACGGCTGATATTGATGATTTTTCTGGAAATAATTTACAAGAAAAAAATCATTCTTCAGGGATCAACTGATACACCCTTTGATATATTCAGACAGCTGTGGGATGATAAAATCAAGCGCCTTTTAGTTGACCACAAATATTTATGGGCAAGCTTTGACAAGTCAGTCACGCCCGAAATCTCGTCATTCCCGAAGCCGACTTTTTAAACCTGTCACGCTAAATGAAATGCAAACATTTTTAGGATTGTGATTGCTTCAAGGCCAAGTGAAAACTCATAGTATAAGAAAACTCTTTAGCTATGATCCCTTGAATTATTATCCAATGTTTTTTTACAATGAGCGGTCGCAGGTTTGAACAGATTTTGCTTTGCTTTACTGCTCATAATAAACACGAACCTCCAAATACTGACAGGCTGCACAGGATCCAGAAACTACTTGACATGACTTATAAACCATGAAAAGAGTTATCTTTAGATGAATCACTACTCTTGTTAGGAGGACGTCTGTCCTTCAAAACCTATATGAAAAAAAAAGCAAAATGGAATCAAGTTCTACGAACTTTTTAATCCGGAAGGTTACGTTTTGAACATCGAAATTTATAAATTAAAGGGGGAAGATCCACCAGATGAAAACATCACAAAAATTTAGGCTCTCGTTTCAAGACAGTTACACCCATATCAATCAAGGTCATCACGTCTTTATAGACAACTACTGCAATAGTTTGTCACTAGCGAAGAAACTTTTAAGGTGGAAAACACATGTAACAGGTACTTTCGGTGCCAATAGAAAAGGAAATCCTGCACTTGTTATAAAAATAAAAATTAAAAAGCGCAGAACATGCTTGGCTAAAAAGGGAAAAATTTATATATCGAAATAGAAAGATATGCGTGAAGTTATTGCAGTAACAACCGCACAACATCCTTCGCTAGAGGCCACAGCCAATGGAAAAGGTGAACCGAAAACAAAAAGCCTATCGAAATAATTGACTACAATATGAGAGGATCAGTTCTTGATTCAATTGATTCCAAGGGCACATTTTGCAGAATCAGTCTTTGTGTATTTCTGAGTCAGGAAAAAACTGTATTGTCTTTATTGATAAAAATGTAAAGATAAATTTCGAAATCTATCAACAGCATGTGCTTTAAAATTTGTTATTAGAAATTGAAAGTATTACTGACAATTACTGCCTCCAACAAGACGAGGGGCACCGCCCAGGTAGCCAACGAGACGTTATTGACGTCTATAAGACGTCAATTCTTAGTCATTTTTGGTCTTGGACGTTCGGAGGCCAAAAAATGACGTCATTATGACGGAATTTTTAAGACATGGTTTAGACGCCAACTTGTAGACGTCTTTTAGACGTCTTATAAAGGTCCGAAAATAAAAATTTAGTTTTCTGGGTCAAAACCCAAAAATCCATTGGTAAGTATTCTTACCCAACAAATCAGTGTCAGATTAACTCTATTAAATAAAATTATCAGAAAACTAACTTTATTTTTTTAGATTATCATAACAAATGACAAAAATGAATTTAAAATTTTATAACAGTAATGACAATAATAAATTTATTATATTTTTTTCCAACTTCAATTAGTTCTATCTAGAATCCCAGGAGAGTTCGTTTCTTACGCAGATGCATCTGAAGTAATAATTAAAATACTACTTATTTTCAATTTTAATTTTAGCGCGTTATGTACCGATAAGTTAGACACCTATATTACCGGCAATGCCATTATTAAATGTTCGGCGCAACACGACTTCGGCCCTCCGGGCACAGCTTAAATACTACTTTAAGCTGTGCTCCGGGGTTGTACGGTGTATGTGATCATTGTGACCGGGCCGTACGAGAATTCGAAGACTTCGTTGTACGTTAATATTTATCTATGGTTGTACGATTTCGTTCAATTAAGGTTATACCTAATCTTTTGTGTCTTCTGTCTTGTGTTACAAGTAATTGGAAAGAAATATGTACTGCGTTGTGCAACTGCATGGAAGAAACAGGCGGCGAAGCCGGCCTCGCCGTAGTGTATAAAAACTAGTTGACGCCATTAAAAAAACCGCCGCCAGACACATGGACCCTTTTACGGCATTAAAAAAGTTTATTTTCAAACCGGCAAGTTATTAATGACGTATATTGTATATTTTACTAACTGGGATGCAAGTAATAAGTTAAGATTAATAATAAGAATGTAGTTTGAACTATTACAGGTATTTAAAGTTTTGTTCTCTAATAAGCAATATCTTAATGCTTTTTTAAAATATTTGAGTCACTCTGTTTTCTTTTAAAGTTTGAGATCAGCCTAGTGTTAATAAATGAGTTGAACACCTGTGCCTATATATTCTGTGTTATTAATTAAGGTAACTTAATAATTTGTTAGAGGTAGATACTTTAAAAGTTACCAACTTGAACAAGGGTAGAATACTAGGCAGTATAGGTATAGGTATAATATATATGTTAAATAAGTTTGTTGGCAAAGTGTTAACCTTTTATAAATTTGTTCCAGAAAAACTAGTTTAACTATAAGATCACTAATTTTTGTGCAAATTTTTATCGGTAGCTAAAACACTTAATATACATATATTCTTAGTAGAGATTCTTGTTTTATTTCTTAACCAGACTTATTTTATTTTAGATAAGTAAACGTTATGCAATGGGCGCTCAAAATAGGTATGTTTTTTATCAATCAAATATTTTGTTTATGCTGGAAAGTGCTATTTTGGATTTTGATCTTGGTCATTTCCGATTTCTTCTAAATTTTAATGTTTAAATTATTTCTAGACATATTTATATAGGTACACGTCTGGCGAACCGAAACCTGGGGCGCGGGTTTCAATGCATATAAAATTAATTTTGAAATTTTTTGGGCGTCCATATTTGTACGTCTTTTTGACGTCATTTAGTCGTCATTATGTCGACTATTTTAAGTCTATTTAGTTTCAAATGAGACGTCCAATGGACGTCAGAATATGGCGTCTTTTGGATGTGACATTACGGTGTCTTTTTGACGTCATGTTGGACGTATGTTTGACGTCATTTGGGCGTATGTGGTGACGTCTTTTGGCCGTCATACAGACGTCATGTGCTGCCTGGGCGTACTTCTCGCAGCACAATAAGATATCTTTAAGAAAATTGCTTGGATTTTATCGAGCCGGATTTGTGGCCGCTCAGTAGCCCTGATTTGAATCCCGTTGACTACAGCTTATGGGGGCTCCTGGATTCCACGGTGTATGCCAATTACAACATAACAATAATAGACGAGTTGAGAAACAGATTTATATATTGCTGGGATCAGTTTGATCAGCGTATTTTAAATAATTCTATTAATCAATAGAGAAGACGCCTACAAGTTGTAGTAGGTAATGAAGGGGGCTTCATCCGTAATCAATTCCTATAAAATATTTGTATTGTATTCTGTTGTTCGATATTTCATAATGTTATTTAAGTTTATAATAAAGACTGTAATTTGTTCCAAAATAGAATAATAAAAAAATTAAGCAATTTTGATAAGCTAATAATGCTGATATTTATTAGGCGATAGTAAACAATTTTACTGGAAAATCTAAAGGGCGCGAATTGATAAGCATTTAAAAAAAGCTATCGTTTCTTAGGTTTTGGTTCTAAAATATTGATATTTTCAGGACATCTTTTCCCATAAATGCCCTTCGTAACAAATATATCAGTTGAACTGTAAGTACCGCAGTCCATTTCTGTAACGAGCATATGCATTAAAATAAAAGCATGTGCAAAACCAGCTGAAACCAAACAACCGTTGTCGAGAACACTTATTTCTAATATCAAAAAATAATAGAGCTATTTCCATTTAAATAGTTATCCGGGTCTTCCTGTACACAGTAAAATTTATTACTGTAGTGATATGAATGTTTACTTTATTTTTCGAAAGGAATGGTTGTTATATTAAATTGCCTTTACCTCGTCTATATGGCGGGCCATTCTACTATTTATTCAACCTTAAAATAACTACATGCTCTTTTCATTTTCATGTTGGTTTAAAATATTCTATTGCATAATTTTTCAACTATATTTTTTAAATAAAATAACACTGTTTCACAAATATTCCACTGCTTTTGCAAATTAAAAGCAATTTATTTTAAATAAAAAAATATTAGAAATATCGTCCAAATTAATCGATTTTCCTTATCTTTTCCATTCATTAGAAAAATAGAAAATAATTTTTGTAAACAATATTATTTTCAATTTAAATTATTATATGTTTTTTTTTTAAATATTAATTAAATTTAGAACCCTCTTCGTTCAAATGATTTTTTATTGATCATATTTCAAGTATGTAGTTAGATAATAATGCCTATTTTTACGTTACCTTTAAATATTATTTGTTTGAATTGAATATGCAATGACGTCAAGACAAAATGTATAGCAAAAAAAGTTGCTTTTTTGCTCTAACAACTACATCTTATGAATTAATTTTTTTACTTTTAAAATTATAAAATGGTTTAAATTGTCTTTGTTTTATGAAATATTGAACTTGAACATTGAAAATGCGAGAAAATTGAAAAAAAAACTTTTTCATATTACCTCAAAAAACGAGTTTTTATTTAATGTAAAAATATGTTTATCTATTAATATTTTACTTATTTTTATCAAAATGTTTTATTATTTTTACTATTTTTATTTTTTTTGTATTTTTTTATTTAAGACAAATAATATTTAATATTTAACATTTAGTTTACTTATTATGCAATGTGCTTTACTCACGCTTTGTTAACAAAAATGTATATTTTTTAGCAATAATCAATCAATCAGAAGATTGATTGATTGGCGTGATATCATTTTACTTGATAAAATTACACCTTGCAAAACATTTTAAACAAACGTAAAAATTGAAAAATATTGAAATTATGATTTTCACAATGAATAAGAAGTAAAGCGGCTCACCATCTACTTATCAGATTCAGTAGGCGATTTCAAACAATGTTTGTAAATTTATAAAGTAGACCTTTGGATAACATGCCCTAGGAATCGGCTCCTATACAAAGGGATTTTTCTTGTGTGTAATGACTCGGAGGGGGCAGTTACCAGAAAGATGTTATAGTTTTACTTTTAATTTTCTTTCTACTAGTTTTAATATACATTGAACTTTACTTAACCGGCGTTATAAGTATTTGATTAAGGTGTGAACGTGTGAGCGTAGGTAATTTATTACGCTTTTTTTGTCCTTCTAATGGGCGCAAACCTTCACTCCAGCTTAGAAGGGACTGGGAGTGAATAATCTCAAAACGATATAAAAATTTTCATTTTGAGAATTTAAAATTAGATATTGAATGAAATGAAGAAATAAAGTATGTCAATGCGTTGGCTAAAATGAGCTGTCGCCGAGGCTGAAATGCCGGAGAGTAGGGTGCGGGTTGATTTATTTAAGGCGCCACGGGCTTTTAGACAGCACAAGCGAGAATTACCCCAAAGTTAAAATATGGAACTCGTTTTAGCTTAAGCTTCGCGACTAAATAATTGAATACCAAAAATTCGTTATTTATTTCTATCAGGAAACTCGATCAATAAAACAATAAAAATAAGTCAGAAAATTAGATTAAATATATTCCGGCAATGTATTAGTAACAATAATGGAAAAATTATTACCCAAAAATTAATCAAAAATCAAAGTCGGTATAAAGCAAGTACCCAAATTAACCCCCAAAAAAACTAGAGTCGATGAGAACTACTATTCAAAAATTACTAAGAAAGAGATAAACAAATATTCAAAATTTAATCAAAAATAATCAAGAATGTTTCAATTATTGAGCGCTAATGATAAAAAAACAGATACTTACGGAAGCGGCCTGTCCCGTTAGATGTTCGCTTAAGTTCTTATTAAATAAAACAGGTGGATAAACAAACAAGGATTGGTTTTATTACCCAACAATAAAATATCACAGCTGGTCAGGAGAGAGAAAAAAAAGATTAAGTTGAAGAAAATTTCAGTAGTTAATTCTTATGGTTACAGTGTATTCTTAAAGGTAGGCTTTATTCGGTGAAATAATTCACACTTTACTCTAAACAAGTTCCGAAATATTTAATTATAATTGATGACGATCGCTTAAGGCGTTAATAAAAAGAACGTCAGTAAAATATGTTGAAAGCCAGCGATACTGCGAAAAACTTCTCGTTACAGGTAAGTTCAATTAGCTCGCGTAATCACCTAATTAAAGACTAATTCACGGTCATCGAATCATGATTCGTCACAGCCGTATAACTAACTAACTATGGTTATTCGGTTCAGTTAAGTTATGTTGACAACTGCCACAGAACAATATATAAATAAACTAGTTAGACCTGGCGTTATTATAGCCACCAATTAATCGCAGACCTTAACATATGGCAATTCACTCCACGATCAAGTTACCAGTAAGACAAAGATAATAAACAATCTGTTCGAGTAAAGAAAATCAAAGGCCGCAATAAAAAAAAACAATTAAAAATAACGCAAAGTCCACTAGGAAACTAGTAGTGATCTGAGCTACAGTTATCCAACGTAAGCCAGAAATCGTGAAAATTGAGAACAATAATAAACTAGTACGACCTACAACGTTATTGCGTCATTCAATTAACAGTTTAGAAAAATAAATTCGATCCAAAATCTGATTTACTCTAGATCAGCGGATCTATCTGAATTTTAGAATTTGTTTAAATAAAAGCTAGCATTTTAGGCTCGTCAAAATTGCCCAAAAATTCAAAGTTCGTTTCAGAGAAAATTTGAGAATTTAATTAAATAAAATCAAGTATTTTAGGCTCGACAAGATTGCCCGAAAATTCAAAATTCATACGAAAGAAAATCTGAATGACTAAATGTTACCTTAATAACAGAGAAAGAGGTAAAAAAGTTATTCTTTGTTCGAAAACAAAGACAAAAAATATATAGTTAGAGATCGTAGTTAATTACACAAATCTGCCGCAACATAGATGAATGAAAAAAATAAAATAAAATGGCCATTGCTCACTTGGCCGATGAGTAACTCCTCGGGCAGCTTCCAGAAAGAACTGATCACGGTAGGAAGGAGACTTCCTTGACAGGCGAAGGACTGCAAGGATCTATACAGGTGGTACGCTAGTCAGACGTATCCAAGGAACACTATCGCTAACGGTGCTCGTAGATGACAAAGAACAACTCGACGGGTGGCAATAGACCTCACAGTAGAAGTAAACCCAACTGTAGTCGTTAACCCAACGGTAGTAGTAACCCCAACGGTAGTCCCCTGTGAAAGAACACATATTCAAGGTACTACACGTAACTCTTAGTGGACGAGCATTATAACTCGGTTATCAACCATCATGGAAAAAGAGAAATCAGAATTTAAAAAAAAAACAATAATTTACCTGGGTAGGGGTAGCCAGTTGCTTAACGCTACACGGCTTTCAGTTGGGCAAGTGGGTTTCTGAAAAGGGAATTAAAATCTGCCCACGTGCATCACAAATGTACAAAAAAAACTCAACTCACCTTGCAAAGCAGCACTCCACAAAGGGCAGTTTCAGACAACAACACTTACGAAAAGATAAGGGACAACTAAAGACTGAAACTGTTAAAATGACCCGGTCAGAAAAATCCCATTAACAGGTGAAAATCAAAATTGATTCCGACCGGCGACGTCTAAAATGACTGCTTGACTCGGTTCATCGTAAAAGAGTGACCCAAGCGACCGAAAACCGAAGAGCAGCACCGCACGAAGATTCCCACCCCGGAAGAAACTCGCTCCACCAATGAAGTTCCAGCATGGTTGATCACATCTTCCCCTAAATAATTCATCCAAGGGAATTAGCGATAAACACCTGGGATGCACAGGCATCCCCCCAAAAATACCCAGAGTAGCCAAAAGGCATTGCCAGTTAAGCCACTTCAATTAATACAATTCCCAATTATCCATAGAAAATTAAAATACATGCGTGCGACGCTCAATCACATCAACCAATCCCAAAACAGTATGCTGTGGAGCCGGAAACAAGGCCTTCTACCATCGACTTAATCTTAACGCGCTAAATTCAATTTGTTGAAAATCGAATCGTTTCGCAGCGCGGCGTTATTAAAATTTCTCGATCGAAAGAACGACTAAGCCAAGACGCCGGCATATCTACGAGAGTCTTCCCGTTATTACCCACGAATGCGTACAGGACGAGGTGAAGGGTGACACAAATTTTAGGGTGATTTACACATCGATATACGCCGGACAAAACGGCCCGTGACAAATTGTCTGTCAGTGGAGCGTTTTTCAACTAGTGTAATTTGTACTGGCTTAGTTAAGAGCTTTTTTATCTAGGTACTTAGGACCGAAGACCACAGTCTCTAAAGAAATGATATGTCGGTGTTTTTTTTATTAAATTCTGACCTAATTCATAAGTAGTGTTTTGAATTATGATGAGCAAGGTTAATCGCAACAATTTATACTTTTAATAATAAAAATTCATACTCACTTGAAATTCATGGTAAATTTCAAACGTTCCACTATGCGATATTTAATATTTGGGTATGCCAGTTGACGATATGTTTAGCGATGTTAAAAGAGTTATAAAGTTAAGTTAATACTTTAGCATATACGTTTCGTATTTTTCAGGTGCCTTTTCCAAATAAAAAACTTTTACACTCCGCATTTTTTTTTTTCAAAAAATTTTATTTCAGAAGCATTTACATTAAAATCATCTTCAAAAGACACATAAAATATAAAGTAAGTATACCTACATGTGATATAGTTCCTGCGGAAAGTTTTATGACTTTTGGATTTGTAATAGCTTGTTAACGCACTTTGAATCGTTATGCAAAAGTATAATATTGAAGGAGGTAAAACATAAGTCAACATTTTATATCGACAATCCTGTATATAAATGTGTTTATGTAGCAGGTAATATATTTTCTTATTTTAGGTTATTAAAGCAAATGCTGATATCAACGTGCTCATAGATGAAGACCTATCATGCCTTCATATAGCAGCATCTTTAGATCCTTGCGCAACGAATGCCAATATTTGTATGTTATTGGTAAAATATGGATGTAACCCCAACCTTAAGACGGGTCCCAACCATTGGGTGGACCAGAAATCACGTTATACAGGAAATGTTCCGGAAAATTTTGATATTAAAGATGTTGGGAAAAATGCCTTACATTTGCTTTGTATGAGAACTGATTTCGAAGCAGATCAAAATAAGTTTTTTTGCTCCGTTGCCAAAGTATTGCTTGAGACCGATTTAGACATTTCCGATACCTACTTAGGGCATACTTCACTATCATTAGCGGTACTTTCAGGTAATATTATTTATTAAGCTAGGTACCCTCCTCAAAATAACTTCGATCGATAAGTTTTCTGACCAACTTCAAAGTTCTGCTACTTTTGAAAAGAAAAATTATATATTAAGATTTAAAAGTTAAGTGGAGCTTTATTATAGAGATTATGCATATAAAACTCTTAAATTGGCGTATGGGTACCTAATTCGCTTACCCTCTGACGCGCTGGCTAATAATTATTATGTCTAATTCTTGTAGGGAACATCAAACTTGTCGAATGTCTCATAAAAACTAATTTATTCGACCCATATGAATTATTGGAATACGGCATGGGTAACATTTTAACACTATACACATTAAAAAGATTCGATAAAATCCTGCCCATCGATCAATGCAAAGCAATGCTTACAGCTTTATTTGATATGAATGTGAACGTACTGAATAAAGTATATGACGCAGAAAATGCCATATCATTTGCTGAGAATGGAGATAATTTTTTTGAGGATTTAAGCGAAAAAGAAACCAAAAAAGGTGCAAAAGAAAAAGGGAAACCGAAACCAAAGAAAATGGAAAAAAATTCGCAGGAAGCCATCATAAAAGAATTTTTGAAGGTTATTGCACGTCAGACTGTCATCAAGCAAGTTCAAATAATTGTTACTGAGATTCTTTACGGATTTGTAGAAGAAGGTAATTCATGTAGATATGTTCTATATTGTTGTGGAGGATTCATGTTTACCTTACAACTGTTTGCCTATTCTCTTCACTTATCATAAATTAGAACCGCTTGCTCTGGTTCCAGGGTGTAAACAGCACAAGTGCTAGTTTAGTGACCCTAACGAAGCTGAAAAACCTAAAGGAAACTGGAAAAACAGTCGACGTTTCGAGGAATAAATCTGCCCCCGTTGTCAAGAACCAACAAATTTAAAAATGAAAATGATTAGTAAATACAATAAGACAGCAAAGAGCTCGTGCAGATTGTCAAGCTTTGAATTGACTTTGACAAGATGACAATTATCATTTAATTACTGGTTACTGTTACTGGCCTTTTGGGTTAGTGTGATATTAAGGTGTTATTAGGTAAATAATTGATTGGTTTTTGAGGTGTTATATATATAAAATTTGGTGCTATTCGCTTAGGAAGAATTCAATGATTTTTGTTGAAAGGTTTAGTTAATTTTTAAGTGTCCCTTATCAACTTCAGTTTTTAGCAACGGTAACCAGGTGCTATTAAAAGTAACAGAAGTTGAAGCAACACATTCATCTTTATTTAATAAAATTAAAGCATTTTCTTTAATTTATCGTATTTTTTTTGATGAAAGTTCCTTTGCTAAAATACTTGAAGCGTTCCATTGTATTCTGTGATTGTTATCACATGCATGTTGACAAATATGTGATTTGTGGAATTGTGTATTTTTAATATAAGTTTGGTGTTCTTTTATACGTTTTGATAATGGTCTACAGGTTTCACCTATATAAAATTTATCGCATTCACATGGTATCTTATAGATAACATTTTTAGTAGTTTCATTTTCATTGGATGGATTGGTTTTTGTTAGTTTGGATCTAAGGGTGATTTTGTCTAATATTTGGTTATTCAAACTCTAAAAGCATTTTTGAATGAAATCAATAGGCTAGTTATTATTAATCTCAACATTGCTTAAAAATTCTTTTTCTGTGTTGAAATTTTCATTATTAGATATTATTTTCATTCGATCATATAGACTTTTTACGACCCCCTTTGAAAATAGTTTATCATTTTTAGACAAATACTGCAAAAACAACAACTTGATTCCTTAAGGTTTAAGCACCGAATAATCGTTAGTTAATATTCGATGGTTTAAGACTTAAAATACTATACTACAACCAAAAAACCATAAAAATCTTAGAAAGAGCAAGTAATGCTGTATTACGTGACTGATTACAGTTTCATAGATTTAATAAATATAAAATTGAAAAAGAAAATTAAATTTAAAAATCCAAATTTTACCTATTGATTTCAATAACATTTGTAACTGTGTTCACAACAGTTATTTCATAAATTTTGATAAACAAAAACTATTCATAAAAATAAATTTAATAATCTCATTCAAGAAAAATTAAATAAAGAAATGTCGAATGCCAAAAATAAAGACTTTATTCACAAAACTGTAATCAATTTGTCTAATAGGGTATTATCTGATGTTGACAAACCTGTTCTTTCTAAAGGTTTAAATTACTAAGTTACTCCTGTCCTAAAATCGTTCCTAAGTTTGATTTAATTTCAGCAATTGAAGAAACAACACAAAAGTTAAACATTAAAGTCACACTAGAAAAACCATTTAAAATTAAACAAAACTTAACATACACAGAACAAAGAACATTACAATCATTGAAAAGCCGGTAAAGGCAATTCAACCGTAATACTGAGTTGCATTACTTACGATGAAAAAGTAATGTCTCTTTTAAATGATGGTAATTACTCAATACTAAATAAAGATCCAACAGAACGTATTGAGAGACAGATATACAATATACTAAAAAACACAAAAATCAGAAAGAAAGATTCAAACTGACACCATACAATAGCAAAACACCTCATTTTTATGGAGTACCAAAAATACATAAACCAAACAAACCTCTAAGCCGAATAGGAAGCTGTATAAACACACCCCATTGCTAAATATCTACTCAACATTCTTAATCCACTTTCAAACAACACTATCTCATATACAGTGTGTCCAAAAAAGTATGCAACATATGGGAAACTTTTTTATTATTGGTTTCTCAGAAAATTTTATTCTTGATAAAAGTTGGTCCTTGCCCTGAAACAGTAAATGGGTATTTTAGATTTTCCGTACTGCTTTTAGTACGGGCGCAAATGTCATTTTTCCGAAATTGCGTCAAGAGTAAAGTACCTTAATTTATGAAGATGCAGCAAAATCTTATAAGGAAAAGTTCTTCCAAATTAAAAAGGTAATTCAAATATGAAATTTGAGATAAGTACATCAACTTTTAATTTTTCTACTTTTTTCTCGATTTTTTCTTAAACGTTACGCCACTGGAGAGTGTTTTGTTCTTTTGTTAATAGTATACTTGCTAAGTAACTTCAAAATTTATTTAAGATAGAAATTAGTTACATAGTTCCATAATGTTGCAGTTTTTCCACACACTTTGATTCAAAATTTTTTCCACTCAAAATCATGAATAGATCCAACTCTTTTCATTTCATGTAAAACAACTAATAATTTTTTTATCTTTTGCACCCGATGAGTAAAATATGCCCAAGTATCCTAAAATGCCATAGAATATATTTCGTCTTGAAGAGTAGGCCATGCATTTGGGATAAAAACAAATAAATAGCAATAATTTTACTTCGCTCTGACATATGAAATTAATTATTATTGAGTCAGTTATTCCAATTGTATTTTGTAATAATTATTGTGAAAAATTATTTTGGACCAAAATTGTTTAAATTTGTTTGAAACACACTGATACCTAAACTGGCTTTTATCTCTGTAAAAACTGAAACAGTATGCAACTATGTAACTAATGTCTACTTTAAATAAATTTTGAAGTTGCTTGGCAAGTATACTAATAACAAAAGAACAAAGCATTCACCGACGACGTAACGTTTGAGAAAAAAAATCTAGAAAAAAAAAGGGAAACAAAAAAATTTATGTACTTAACTCCAATTTCATATTTAGATTACTTTTTAATTCGGAAGAACTTTTCCTTATAAGATTGTGCTGTATCTTTATTAATTAAGGTACTTTACTCTTGACGCGATTTCGGAAAAATTACATTGGCGTCCGCACTAAAAGCAGTACGTAAAATTTGAAATACTCGTTTACTGTTTTAGGGCAAGCACCAACTTTTATGAAGAATAAAATTTTCTGAGAATTCAATAATAAAGAAGTTTCCTATATGTTGCATACTTTTTTGGACACACTGTATAAGAAATTCTAAACATTTTTTCGAAAAAATAATAAAACAAATTTAAATCCTAATTACACCCTGGTGGGTTTTGATGTTGTTAGTCTTTTTCTAAGCGTACTGTGGATAAAACTTTAAATATTGTGAGAAATAAATTAGAAAATGAGATTAACCTTAATGAACGTACAAAACTTAATATTGACACCATACTCGAATTACTTACTTTTTGCGAAAAAACTCCATATTTTCAATACAATACTAACTACTATCAACAAAACAATGGTATGGCTATGGGTTCCCCTCTATCATCTTTATTAAGTAATATTTTTATGGAAAATTTTGAATTAAATTTTGTAGAAAATTATCAATAAAAACCTTTAACCTTCCACCACTGGCGCGCGGACTGGTACTCCGCATGTTCTCGTTTTATGGATTTACTAGTAACTCCCACTCCTGCTGCTCCTACCGCTCTCGGTATTCCTCATAAATGATATGATAGACGCCAGTGTAGCGCGTGGCGTACGTTGTATTAGTCGTTCGGTAATTAGATGCATGTGCGGAGTGACAGTCCGCAGCCAGTAAGACATCACGTTTTCAACAATTGTAAATTTATAATACATTTTCCATTTTCATTAAGATTTTCAAGGTAAGAGCAGAAGTGTACTGAAAATTTTAGTTATAACATCTTATTTTGCTTTATTTTTCAGACGGGATCTTATGAAAAAGATCAGGAAAGGCTTCATGAACTAATGAAACTATGTCTGGATGAGGAAGAAGTCGAGACTCCAATGATAGAGGATGATTGTGATCCTGAAGACGAGGAAGAAGACCTTGTAGAAGAACAAATATTGAATTCAGACACAGATCAAGAAATTTCCGACATTGATTCAGAAGAACCTGGCAGTGATTCACACGAACTTGTTCCTTTGCAAGTGCCTTTCTTTCTAGGAAAAA
Organism: Pissodes strobi; assembly: GCA_016904865.1. Taxonomy (NCBI): domain Eukaryota; kingdom Metazoa; phylum Arthropoda; class Insecta; order Coleoptera; family Curculionidae; genus Pissodes; species Pissodes strobi. Next base: position 26,116 of record MU191491.1, read on the forward strand.
ATAAAACCACCAAATGGGAGAAACATATTCCATCGTGTTCTAAAACTAGAAAAGAGAACATAATGAAACATTTGCCTGGGCCAAAAGGACCTATGAAAAATCTCAAAGGTATTTTTGAGATATGGAATTACTTTTTCAATACGGAAATGCTTGGAAAAATCGTTGAATATACCAATCGACATATTCTAAAATTCAGAGACAATTATACACGTGAAAGAAATTGCAAAGAAACTGATATTGCTGAAGTACAGGCTCTGATTAGCCTGCTCTATTTAGCTGGGGTTCTCAAATCTAGCCGGCTTAGTGTTGACGAATTATGGAATGATAATGGTACCGGTGTCGAACAATTCTGCCTTACAATGTCAAAGTTACGTTTCCAGTTTTTGTTGCAGCACTTACGGTTCGACAGTATGGATACTCGTGCCGAGAGAAAACAAATGGATCGACTGGCTCCAATCAGGGACATATTTGAATGTTTGGTCACAAATTGTAAGTCTGCATATACACCTTACGAAAACGTTACAATCAACGAAAAATTGGAAGCCTTTAGGGGAAGATGCTTATTTCGGCAAAATATTCCGAGTAAGCCGAATAGATATGGACTAAAAGTATTTGCTATGGTCGATTCAAAATTATATTATACCTGCAATTTGGAGGTGTATGTTGGAACACAGCCAGATGGACCCTAATCCGTCGATAACTCACCGTCAGCTGTTGTTGGTCGACTTGTTGAGCCTATTCGACACTCCAGAAGAAATGTAACCTGCGATAATTGGTTCAGTAGTGTACCACTTGTGCAAAATTTATTGACGGAATACACTCTCACTTTCTTGGGCACTATAAGAAAAAACAAAGCTGAACTTCCTCCAGAATTTTCCAATCCAACAGGAAGACCAATAGGCTCAAGTATGTTTGAATTTAGTAAAGATATGACGATTGTCTCTTATATACCGAAGAGAAATAAAAATGTATTGCTTATTTCAAGTCTCCACCATGATGATAATATTGACGCAGAAACCTGAAAAGCAGAGATAATAATCGATTATAATGGTTCGAAAGGTGGAGTCGATACACTAGATAAAATGTGTGCCGCCTACGATTGCGCTAGGAATACTCGGCGTTGGCCGATGGTAATTTTTTATGCACTACTCAACATAGCTGGGGTTAATTCCATGGTATTATATCATTTACAAAAACCAGACAAGAAATTACCACGGCTAAAGCTTTTGCATCTACTTTCATCTCAGCTAGCAGAAAATCATCTCCGCTCACGGGCAATGCAATCAAATATTCCCAAAACCATATATCTAAGAATAAAAGAGATATTTGGTATTAGAAATCCAGATCCTAATCCACAGCCAATGAACATTAGAGGACGATGCCACTATTGTGACAGGAAGAAAAACCGTCCAACACGATTCTCATGTCGATTATGTAACAAGTTTATGTGTTTGGAACATCTAACTTGTGTTTGTTCAGATTGCTATGAACATTGAGTTTAAAGTTTATTGAAACATTTTTTATTTTGTGTTTTAGTATGTGTTTAATATTCCGAATTAATGAAATAAAGCTTTGTTTATAAGATTTTAGTGTTTTTGTAATAATATGTAGACTAAATCCACACCCATATTGGATATTTTAGTATGCGGACTCAGAGTCCGCCGCCAGTAACGGTTAGAGAAATCGGCGCGCCAGTAGCGGAAGGTTAATTTGGTGGCGTTATATAGATGACATTTTTTCAATTTATCAATATAACGAAAATTTTTTAACGATTTTCTTAATCATATTAACACGAAAGAACCTAAAATCCAATTCACTATAGAAAAAGAAATTAATGAACAACTTTTATTTCTTGACATTCTTATAAAAAATGACTTGAATAATTTCGAAACAAAAATATACAGAAAACCTATACATACAAACAGATATTTAAATTTTAAATGAAATCAACCAATAACGGTTAAAAAGGGGGTCGTAAAAAGTCTATATGATCGAATGAAAATAATATGTAATAATCAAAATTTGAACAAAGAAAAATAATTTTTAAGCAATGTTTTGATTAATAATAACTATTCTATTGATTTTATTCAGTTTGGGTTAGTTGGTTAAACAACCATATATTGACATAATCAAAATAGACCTATTACGAACCTCTTTATTCCTTAGGATATTCCCGGTTTATCAAACAAAATAAAACGAATAGGTAATAAATTTCAAAAAACTATTTTTTATATTACTATTTTCAAAACATAAAACATCCTTAGATCCAAACTAACAAAAACAACACCACTCAATGAAAATGAAACTAATAAAATTTGTTATCTATCAGATACCTTGTGAATGCAATAAATTTTATACAGGTGAAACCTGTAGACCATTATCAAAACGTATAAAAAAACCAAACTTATATTAAAAATGCACAATTCCGCAAATCACATATTTGTCAACACGCATTTGATAACAATCACAGAATACAATGGAACGCTTCAAGTATTTTAGCAAAGGAACCTTCATCTAAAAAACGTAATATTTAAGAAAGTGCTTTAATTTTATTAAATAAAGATGAATGTGTTGCTTCAACTTCTGTTACTTTTATAGCACCTGGTTACTTTTGCTAAAAACTGAAGTTGATAAGGGACAGTTAAAAACTAAATAAACCTTTCAACAAAAATCATTGAATTTATCCTAAGCGAATAGCACCTCAAAAACCAATCAATTATTTACCTAATAACACCTCAATATCACACTAACCCAAAAGACCAGTAACCGTAACCAGTAATTAAATGATATGACATAAGACTAAAGACTTACGCACATCTGCAAAGAACATGCGTTCATTATCTCACTTAAAAAATACTCGGACAGCGTCTTCTTCCATGATTACGTGAAACTTTACAGGAAAGTCTATCATAAAACTATAAAAGCTGCCAAGGACATTTATTATAATGAGAGGCTAGCTAAATCCGGTAAAGTTGCTAAAGAATCATGGTCTATTGTGAATGACTTAAGGAATAAGGCTTCTTCGTCTGGCACTATCGCTAATTCACCTGAGAACCTAAACAATTACTTTGTAAATGTGGCTAATGATCTAATGAACACCATAACTCCTTCTCATGATCCACTTTCATATCTCTCTAATGCTAATGTGAATTTACAGAGTTTCTTCTTTCCGCCTGTAGCATTTGCTGAGCTTCGCAGCACAATTAAAGGCATTAAAAACAAATCCTCATCTGGTACTGATGGGCTTACTCTGAAAATGTTTTCAAACCTGCCGGAATGCACATTAAACCATCTTACTGCTTTAATTAACAAGTCATTCCAAAATGGGGGTTTTCCAAACTGTCTTAAGACGACAATAATTATTCCTTTGCATAAAGGAGGAGATAAAGACCAAGCTTCGAACTATCGCCCAATTGCACTACTTCCCACATTATCAAAGATCATTGAAAGATTGGTTAAAAAAAGGCTTCTATCTTTTCTCTCTAAATATAAAATACTTACTACCCATCAATTTGGATTTTTAAGTAACAAATGATGCACAAATGATGCTATGTTTTCCCTCTTTAATTATGTATACTCCAACCTAAACAACCATCACTCTACAGCAACCATTTACTGTAATTTCTCTAAAGCTTTCGATTGTGTAAATCATAATATCTTAATTAACAAATTGCAGTACTACGGATTCAGAGGAGTGCCTCTCGAATGGTTTAAGTCGTATCTTAACAACAGATGTCAGCTTGTGAGGGTTGATACGTCGATGTCTTCTTGCAGGCCAATAGATTGTGGAGTACCCCAGGGTTCAGTACTAGGCCCCATTTTGTTTCTGCTGTTTATCAACGACATTGTTTGTCTGGACATTAGCGGTAAAGTTTGTCCCTTTGCGGACGATACTAGTTTCACTTGGAGCAATTCGGATATTACGGCGCTTCATAGAACTGTATCTAGTGACTTAATCACCATTAATTCATGGTGTGATTCTAATTTCCTGTGCCTCAATGTTTCTAAAACTAAAGTTTTGTCACATAAAAGTACGTTGCAATCTTTTGTACTTAATAACACCACTATCGACGTCGTTGAATCTGTGAAATTTTTGGGGCTTGTTGTAGACAGCCATTTGAAGTGAGACTTGCACATCGATGTCTTATCAAAAAAATTAAGTTCTGCCTGTTTTGCGTTAAGAACTGTTTCCAGGGAACTTAGCGTGTCAACTGCTAGAACAGTCTATTATGCCTTTTTTGAGTCGCACTTCCGATACGCCCTTCCATTCTGGGGTACGTGTTGTGCGACTCAACTTGAGCGTATTTTCAAACTACAAAAGAGAGCTGTGCGATATTCACTGGGACTAAACAGTAGAACTCACTGCCAGGATTTCTTTAAAAGATTTAAAATATTAACTCTTCCGTCCTTATTCATATTTGAATCGGTTTGCTTAATCCGCAAGCACGTATCTGCCATTCCAGATAGACCATGTCACAACTATCCACTTAGGAATAAGGAGCATGATCTTTATCGGCCAACTCCACGCTCAGAGTTAGTTAAAAGCTCTATATTGTACAATGCAAAAAAAATGCACAATAATCTACCATTTGAACTGAAGTCAATAACATCTTTTCCCGCATTTCGCAGAGCTTTGAGATTATACTTACTGGAGAGAGCCTTATACGCAGTCAATGACTTTTTTTTAATTAATACTTAATTTTGAGCATCTTACACACTGGTTTAATGATTTCATGTTTAATGCTTGGTGTTTAGTGTTTAGGATTTGATGTTAAATATTTTGATATTTAATATTTTACATATTTTGACCATGTACAATTTGTACAATTGTATAGTTTTGTTTACTTAGGTTTTTTTTCTTTTTATTGTATATTTCTATTTGTGTTTTTATATGTGTTTTTTTATATGTTTTGTACTCTAGCTCTTGATATTTAACATTTTAAATAATATTTTGACCTCTACAATTTGCACAATTGTATAAAGTTTTGTATCGTTAGGTTTTTCTTTTTATTGTATATTTCTATTTGTGTTTTTATATGTTTTGTATATTTTGTACTCTAGCTTTGTCTACAAATTGGAAAAATTTTTGACAATAAAGCATCTATTAAATTAAATTAAATTATAATAATTGTTATCTTGTCAGAGTCAATTCAAAGCTTGATCACGGCACATATAACAGCTGATAGTCTGCACGAGCTTTTTACTTTCTTATTGTATTTACTAACCATTCTCATTTTTAGATTTGTTCGTTCTTGACAACGGGGGCAACGTTAGGGTCACTAAACCAGCACTTGTGCTGTTTACACCCTGGAGCCAGAGCAAGAGGCTCTATGTTATGAGTAGCTAAGTGGAGAGAATAGGCAAACATTTGTAATCAGGTTTGCCCTGATTCACCAAATTATAAGTATTGTTTTTACCTGAGCCGATAATGATTCTGTTTTTTTTTTACTTACTTACGCACTGGGAACTAGAGTAATCGGCACGAAAGAATGGGACTGTATGATTCAGCTAATAATTTTTGTTATTGTACTACTATGTTATGTTCACACGTGTTCTAAATTCATCATTATATGCATACCTGTATTTTATTACAATGGCGATGTTTTAAAGAAAAATAGATTTAAAGAGGAAACTGCTTCGTAGTAACGTGAGACAAATAATTATAGGTAGAATTTACGCAAAGAGAGCATAAAAATTAGTTTTAGATAAAAAGTTATATTTTTAAGTTTTCTATCCCCTTTGGATCTTTTTTTATGCAGTTGCATTCGTACGGGGTGACCTTTAGCCAATCAAGCAAACCTCCAATGACACTTTTCAATAACTCCTGCCCCCCCCCCCTTCTAATGTCTTACTTTATTTCGAAAATATTCAAGAATATTATTGAATTAATGGAGCCTTAAAGAATGGGTATCTTCACGGTCATAAATAGCTCTGTAATGGTTTCGTGGATGCCGCGAATCCAGGCACGCGACCTTCAGAACCCGGTATGTCCACCGAAAGTAAAGCTAAAAAGCATTCAACTCGAAGTTTGTCTAATGTTTATTCACGTGCCGAATACCAATACATACGTAAGCATAGAGTTACCACTGTTACCAGACATCTACAACAATAGTCCGAACAAGTTCGGATGTTTAGCCGCTCGTCCGGATTCCGCCCAAAGTTTGCTGATTCCGCCGGGGCTATCAAATTGTTCGAATTTTCCATCTAATTACACACACAATTAAAATACTGGAAGCTATATACCGTCAAATGGGGTTTAATCGGATAAAATTTTGAAACATTTTAGCTAGTTATGGCTTAACAATTCTAAAAAAGATCATGAACGTAGCTCTGCGTGGTACCTATAATATTGGCTATTTGTCATTAATGAAAAAATAACAGTTTCATAAATTTCTTGAAAAAAGTTGATGTCAAACTTTCCCCGTAAAGTGGGGCGAAGTTGAAACTAGCCGTAATTCGGTAAAGGTCCAACTAAGGACAGTAGTATAGAGTCAATTTATTTGGCATAAAATAAATATTCAGAATATATTTAATGGTTCAAAAATGTTTATATAAAAAATATTTTTTCACATGTCTAACAACATATTGGTTCTCATAAACGTTAAAATACTAACCATAAAAACATTCAACCAAAACCAAAACATGTACGCACAATGGAAAGTCGTTTGCCTTTTGTTTTTTTATTGTTGTGCACATCGAAGCAAGTTTATCTTTTGAGTAATTATTGAAAGTACCAGAACAATTTTTTGGCAAAAAGATTTACTGTTAACTAATAAGATATTCGTTCTCATAAACATTAAGAAACTGAACATTTTTTCTTTGTAAAGTAAGTTAACAGAAAATAAACAATAAAAACAGCCAATCAAAACAAAAACATTAATAGGACTTAACCTATGGAATCCAGATTTTTCCGAAACTGAAAGCCCTTCTTCTCAAGTCAATGGGATTTCTCAATAATATTATAATATCCTTATTGGAAACTTTGGACTTGTCGGTAATATTTGGGTAGACAAAATGGTTATATTTTCCCATTTTTTCGGAAAGCTTCCTTAAGAAGATTATAGTAAAAATGTCTCCATGATTATACCCAATTTTCCCTATAAAGTGTAAAATATTTACTTCCTTTAAACATCACAACAAGCTGTTTTTTTTTAATTGTATTTTTAGTAGGAGCAATAGGTATAAACTTAGTAGACTGATTTTTATTAACAATTACGTCACAGTTAATATTTTGGGCGTCATCATCACCATCAAAGTCCGGCGATGCATGACCGGGATCTGGCTCTGCCTCAGAAATATATTCTTTGGAATCTTCAGCTTTATGTCCATTATTTTTTGCTGTTGTTGATGTCGCTAGGCTGCCTTCATCATTTCCTTCGAGGAATGACACCTACCTGGCACAATTGCAAATCTTCTGCCTCTTGTTTTTTTTTTGTTGTGGACCTCGAAGTAAGTTTGACTTTAAAGTAATTGTTGAAAGCACCAGAACAATTTTTAGGCAGAAAGATTTACTGTTTGCTAACAAAATATTCGTTCTCATAAAGATTAAGAAACTGAGAAAAACAAAATAGACGATAGAAGAAAATAAACGATAAAAACAGCAAAGCAAAACAAAAACAATATGGAATCCATATCTTTCCGGAACTGAAAGCAATTTCTTCTCAAGTCAATGTGATTTCTGAATAATATTATAATATCCTTTTTGGAAACTATTTACTTATCGGTAATATTTGGGGGGACAAAATGGTAGTTATATTTTCTCAATTTTTCCGAAAGATTCCTTGAGGTGTTTATAGTAAAAGTGTCTCCATGAATATTTCCTATTTTCCCTATACATTTTAAACTAAGTATTAACTTCCTTTAAACATTAAAACAAACGATTTCTTTTAACGTTGTATTGTTAGTAGGAACAGCAGATATAAATTTATCAGATTCAATTTTATTAATAATTATTTCAGTCCGGCGATGCTCGACCTAGACCTGACCCTGATTCAGAAATATAATCTTTAAAGTTTTCAGATTAATGTTAATTATTTATGCTTTTTTTTGTTGGAGAGGTTAAAGTAAGACTGTTTTCATCATTTTCTTCGGGGAATGACACACTTCTACCGGTCACAATGGCAAATATATTGCCTCTTATCTTTTTTTTTTTTTTTGTTGTGGACGTCGAAACAAGGTTGTCTTTAAAAGAATTGCTGAAAGTATGAACAATTTTTAGGCAAAAATAAGTTAAAAAACAGAATTATTGTGTATAAAATATATATTTAATGCTTCAAAAATATGTTTATAAAAAATGTTTTCTAACATTTACTGTTAATTAACAAAATATTCGTTCTCATAAACATTAAAAAACTGATTTTTTTCTAGTTAAATAAATTATCAGAAAATGAACAATAAAAACAGTCAAACAAAACAAAGAATTAATATGACTTAACATGTAGAATCAAATTCCAGATCTTTACGGAGCTGAAAGCTATTTCTTCTTAAGTCAATCAAACTTTTCAATAATATTATAATATTCTTCTTGGAAACTAATGACCGATCGGTCACATTTGTGTGGACAAAATGGTAGTTATATTTTCCCATTTTTTCTGAAAACTTCCTTAAGAAGTTTATAGTAAAAGTGTCTCTTAAAATTATTTTTTTACTCGCTTTACAACTCGCTCGCTTACAACCACAAAATGTTTTTTTTTCATATTTTATATTGTTAGTGTCTCATTTGTATATTAATTGCGTCACAGTTTTTATTTTGGCCGTCATCATCACTATCAAATTCCGGCGATGCTTGACCTGGACCTGGCTCTGATTCAGAAATACATTCTTCGGAGTCTTCAGATTCATGTCCATTATTTTGTTGTAGATGTCTTGATCATTTTCTTCGAAGAATGACGCACTTCTACCTAGCGCAATGGCAAGTCCTCTGCCTCTTTTTTTTTGCTCTGGATGTCGAAGCAAGTTTACCTCCCAATGAATTCCGCTATCTTTCTGGGATACCTCCAATTGTATTGATTCCAGCTGGCGGGGTACTGCATTTATTATTTCGATATTCCAAGAAAAATCTCTGATTTGTCGTACTGAGTGAATGAATTTTTGCGTAATTAGGAAATATATCTAAAATATTGATACCATATCAATCCCTCAGCAATCGTAAATATTCTTGGAACATGAGTTTTTGTGTTCGGAATTTTGATTGTAATAAATGACTTACAATCATTAATGGCATCTATCGTCAAAAATGTGATTTCTTCCCTCCTACATGCTCCAAATACTCCA
>MU191492.1:0-14813 GCA_016904865.1 Pissodes strobi
TCAAAATATTAAACATACATTATAACGAAACGTGATGTTTGAAAAAATAAGGAAGGTCATGTCGGTGAACTTGACTCAGGCAAAACGCAAATGCTGCAGAGTTGAAAATACCGAGGAAAAGTAAACAAAACATGACTAAAATTGATAGCCGCACATGAAGCCCAAGAAAATTAATGGAGGAAAAAATAAAATCTAATTCACGCAAAACTCATTTATAGAATAATAAGGTCTTTCTAGTAGGTAAGCCTTCGTTTTTTCACGAAATTTAGCAAATGTAGGGATGGATTTAAGATGTAGCGGGAGTGTATTGTATAACTTCTTGGAATTATAAAGAATAGAATTTTTTGTCAATTCAGAGGAGGGAAAAGGAAGGTAGATGTCCTGACTCGAATTTCTTGTTGAGTACTCATGTTGTGGCCTTTCGGGAAATATGGTTCGATATTTGCGTATTAAACAAGTTGTTTCTAAAATAAACAAAGCGGGAAGCGTAAGAATTTTATATTTTTTAAAGTAGTATTCGCAATGAGCTCTGCCATTAAGACCAAATAAATAACGAATTGCTCTCTTTTGAAGACTGAAAATGGTACGAAATTGCTCGGTGTTACAGCAGCCCCAAAAGGGAAGGCCGTAGCGAAGATGAGATTCAAACAAAGAGAAGTAAGTGAGCCTGGCAGTAGACAGATTTAGTTCCTTCGAAACCGATCGAATTGCGAAGCAGGCAGAAGAAAGCTTTTTTGTTAAAGAATCAATATGTGCGGACCACTTAAAGTTGGCACTAATACTTCAACCTAGGAATTTAGCCGAGTCAACGTATTTAATATTGCTGTTGGGAAGTAGCAAAGCTTGTTGTAAGGTTGTTTTATAAGATAAGGCTAGCGTTTTATCAACGTTGAAACACAGCCAATTTGAGTCAGACCATGTTTTGATTGTGACGAGATCGCTGGAGATATTAGAGTGTAGGGAGAAAGTGTTAGAATCACTCCAAGTTATGCTTGTGTCGTCAGCAAAGAGATAAATTTTACCATTGATTTTTAGGTATGTAATGTCATTAATATATATTAGAAAAAGGTTAGGCTCAAGAACAGAGCCCTGTGGAACTCCACTGGTAATCAATCTGCAATCAGAATCAGAACCGTCCGCTCTAACAAACTGCTGTCTATTTTCAAGATAAGATTGGAACCAGTTCGAAGGAATACCACGGATTCCATAAAAATTTAGTTTTCTTAACAAGATGTCATGACACACACAGTCAAACGCTTTAGCGTAATCACAGAAGACTGTAGCAGTAGGGAGATTGTTGTTAAGGGATGAGTAGACATCGTGAAGCAACGAGAACATGGCGTCATTTGTACACTTGTTTGGTAAAAATCCGAACTGTTCCGGGGACAGTATGCCATGTCTAAGGAGAAATGGCATGAGGCGATTTTTTAATAACTTTTCAATGATTTTAGAGAGTACAGGCAACAGAGCAATTGGACGATAATTGCATAAGACATCCTTTACACCTCCCTTATGAAGAGGAATAATTTCGCAGTTTTGAGGCATTCGGGGAAAACACCTTTCGTGAAGGACGCATTAATTAAGGAAGCTAGGACATCCAGAATTGGAAGTGGGAGGTTCAAGAAAATTCTAATTGACAGATTATCAGTGCTACAAGCTGATTTACTCTTTATGCTGCCCATTACCTGAAGAAGTTCAAGGCTGGTCACAGGGCTTAGGAAAAAAACTATCAGCGACTTTTTTAGAAGGAGGAAGAAACGAGAGAGGGTCGAGAGAAGGAGAAATACCAGAGGTAACATTTTTGCTCACGTTGACAAAATATTCGTTCAAATCATTTGGTTTTGGCATGCTCTGATTCGCGGAATTTGTTTTGCCTCTAAGATCGTTAATAATGGACCAGGCCTCCATGGATACGTTTTTAGCAGTTGATAAACGATTTTGATAATATAGTTTCTTTGCTGTCTTGATAAGTTTTAGGTAGATCTTCCTATAATTCGAAATGAATTCAAGAACTTGAGTGGAGTTAGTGAATTTTTTTTATGTATGAGAGGGAACGCATATTTTTTGCAGATATGCGTAAGCCTTTCGTAGTCCATGGTTTGTGATGTTTAGGTTTAATGGATTTAAGCGGGAAGGCTTTATTGAATGCATTTATAATTTTATTTAAGAAACCACTAAAGTAAGAATCAAGTTCACCTGATTCAAAATTCCAGTTGGTCTGTAGGCAAAGGTTACGAAAGGATGAAAAATTGGAGGCTGAGAAGATTCTACCTAGGTGGCGAGTTTTTTTTGAGGGCCTATAAGAAGTATTGAATTTGGAGATTACTGCCTCATGATCTGAGCGACCCGCGCTAGTTACTGTCGATTGGACATCAGTTGAAGGAAAGTCGGACGCTACATAGTCAAGGATAGAAGAGGAATTGTTAGAAATCCGAGTTGGTGAGGTTACATGCATTGAAAGACCAAAAAATTGAAATTAATGATTTTTGGGCAGCACAAGCGGTAGCGTAGTCAGTATTTAAATCACCGCACAAAATTTTCTTGCCTTTCACCGGCAGACCATCTAACATGCTTAGCAGGTTATCAAAGAACAATTGCATATCGGAATTTGGCGCTCTATATATACAAATTACGTGTAAATCAAGGTTCTTATTGTATACAATGGAAAATTCAAAGTAGTTATCCGATTGGAGATGATCAAATTTAGTTACAGGTAAAAAGTCCTCACTCAAGGAAAGAATCAGTGTTCCCCCATGAGCCGAGTTTTTCCGATTATATCTGGCTATTGTGGAGTACTTTTCAACATAAAGCGGTTCTGTCTCACTCAGCCAGTGCTCTGTAATTGCAACTAGTTGGGGGAACCCTGATTCCTCCAAAAACAAAAACAATTCATCAGTCTTATTTCGCAATGAGGCAACATTAATAAGACTATGTTGGGGTTTGGAACCTTCGGCAACATGCACTAAAACGGAGTTCTATCCACAATACCGAAACAGAATTATTGCACTCGACGCGCGTTTCGCTAACTATGTTAGCATCATCAGGAGATGATGAGTTTTAATCATCTCCTGATGATGCTAACATAGTTAGCGAAACGCGCGTCGAGTGCAATAATTCTGTTTCGGTATTGTGGATAGAACTCCGTTTTAGAACATTAATAAGAACCATACTAAGCCTGGCGTCAGGATTAGTGGAATCTAGTCACTCAGGACACGTCAAGCTGCTTAAAAATTTTTCTTCGGGGAGCCGCTGAGAAGTATTTTTGGTGACCCTCTCTGGACTTCTGAAGCTGAATCGTCCTCTCGGAAACAACATGGGATCTGTAGGAACAAAGATCTTCCACTTCAGTGTGTTTAAACCCATATGCGGCATGAAAGTCGTGGTAGACCTTACGTAAAATGTCATCCTGGATTGGCAGTCCTTCAGATGCTAGGAATAATCTGATGCTTATGTTGGTAAATCCCTCATAGCATACCGAGGCAGGTTGGTCATACAAATAGGCAAGGTACAACCTAATGGCTCTGAAATTGGCAGGTTCCCTTAGCCTTGCCATAAGGAAACGATTACAAGATTCGTTAGACTTACTGGCGGCCTGTGTTAATTTAACTGTTGGGGGAGTCAGCGGGTCCAGAGAGAAGGATGGTTTATGGGATGATTCCTTAGACAGTTTAATTTTGACATCGCTCACAAGGGCATTAGTTTTGCAGGCAGCGATAGCTTGTTTGTCAGAAGTTACTGTAGTTACCTTGTGCGCGTTAGCTTCACTGACTGGAGAGGGAAAGTTCCGCAGAGTGTCAGAGGTCGGACTGCTAGTCACTTTAGCCTTGGTGGAGGGAGTTAGATAGAGCTCTGTAGTTTGTTTTAGTTTTGTAGTTTCTGAGGGATTTCAGATTCCGATGATAATCTAACTTGAGCCCCGGGTGGCCAGATATTGATGCCGAACAAATTCTCAGCGGACTTTCTTGATAGGGTTCCTATTTTAAATGTAGATCCTATGGAGTCTTTGCACTGACTGACCAGGTTATAGCATCGAATAAATTCCGATGTTTTCTACTTTTCCTTCACATAGGGCACGATATTATTTGAAGTAAATCCTGCCGGGAGGTGTTCTACGATCACATAGTGCCGCCATCTTTGGGCACTTCTATAAATTGCGGAGTTGGAATCGTCTGGGATTGAGGAAACTTCAGTAGGCAGTTCCGTTTGAGTGAAAGATGAAACAAATGCCGTTGACGTAGTTTGGGTGGAGCACGACGTAGAAGTAAAGCGTGTCATCGTAGGTAGAGCACTATGTTGTTTTGGGTTAGCAATTTTAGAATTTAAGTCCCTAACCAAGGTGGTAACATTTGCAAGGCTACTTTTCAAGTTGTCAATATCTTTCTTAATATCAGCGGACGCGGAATCTTGCACCTGGATCTTGATGGTTTCCTCTGTATTGTAGAGTAGAATTTGGGAAATAGTAAAGACATTCTGTTCCACTTCCCTTACCGATTTCAACAGAGAATGAGGGTTACAAATGGAGAACACCTCCGACATTTTATTTACGTGCATGACTGCAAATGCACACTTATTTTAGGAATGAATGACTAATCCATTCGTAAAATGAATGTACATTTGCTTCCATTCGCCTAAATAAAAGGAAAATATAGATACACTCCTTGGATATATTTCATTTCTTACATGGCCCTCGGCTAGCTTTGGGAGCGCAACCAAACAAAACTAACTCAAGGCCTGCCCAAAATGAAGAAAATAAAATTTTCGACTAACAAATTTTTCGCTTTTTTTTAATTTTGGATATGTCTTGGGTTAGTGTTGGTTAGTTGCTGTTGGTTGAGCCCCGGAGCGAGCGAAGCGAGGCTTTTGAGAGAGTGACTGTAAAGAAGTAAGTTTACTTACAAGGCCGAATGCCACAGGGAACGTTTATTATAGCGATTTACTTGTGAAAGAATCAGGGAACAAGCCTTCCATGGCCGAGTGCCACGGGGAGAGCGAACTATCGCGACTTGCTTGGTTGCGAATCGGGGAACAAGTCTATTCAAGAAGGCGAGGACGTGTTCTTTCTCCCTTGGCGCGTGAACTTACCGTCACTCCTGAAATATCCCTTCCATTGAATCTGGTGACTAGTTTTTATTAAATTCGATTATTAGAGATCGGAATTTTAGGGACGTTAAATTGACTGTTTCCGGTAGTCGCTGTAGAAACCACTGTGATTGGTCGGATGTGTTTCTACTTGTGTTTTGAAATTAGTGGATTGTATGGTTCGATTGTATGGTTCGAAGCAGTTCTGCTTCTAGTTAAACTGATGATGAATAAACGTTGTCATAAGAGGTGGCGTTAAGAGGCTAAGAGTGTCAGCGCGAATTTTTAAAGGGCATTGTTTGCAATGAGATACACAGTGGCGTGGTATATTAATATAATACGAATTAAATCGGTAGATTTGAAAAAAAGGTTTTTGAACACATGGCTGAGTATTTGCATAGGACCAACTACAATTCAGCCTAAACGTCCAGGGCCGCCGTTAAGGTATTGGTCGCCCGTGTGCAACTCAATATTTGCCGCCCCTCTTCCCATCTAGGTACTAATATTTAACGAAATGCATAACTGCATAGTTACTTTTTTACATATATGTATCAACAGTAATCAATAAAAAGGTAAATACTTACCTAAAAATTTAAAGTAATATCCAACAGAGACAAATGTAGTCAAAGTCTCCAAATCAAAATACAAATGTCTATTAAAATAAAATATAACTAAGTAACATAAAAAGTAATTAAAACGAACTTTTCGGGCTTTCGTTTCGTAAAACTTTTTGACGATATCTTTAATATTTAATATCGCACACACTTAATGTTCGATAGATAACATAGCTAAAGCAGAAAGTCTATCTTGCGTCATCGAGGATCGTAAATAGTTTTTAATAATTTTAAGTTTTCAGAACGACCGCACGATTATAGTTAAGTTTGAAAATGTTGACACAAGATTATTTTCGTAAAAAATGTATTCAAGAATATCACTAGGACTTTTTCTGTAGTAAGATATGGTTCGATCACAAAAGAAAAACAATCAGAATATTCTCTCTGAAATGCCGCCTTTGATGTCTTTCAGACAAATTCCTATAGCGACGGGCATTTTTAAAAGGGAAATTCCAGGTCCGTATTACGCTTTTTCCAAATTTCTTAAACAGGTGGGTATTCCCATTATATAATACTATGTAAATATGATAAGAGTTTGTATATAATATTTATAGATGTTACCTACTGCTAATATCTGAAACACGTTATTATGCATAAAACCTAAGCAAATTAGGAATTATGGCTAATTGCTAAAACCTTTCATTATTTGATATTAACCAAACATATTAGACGCAAAAAAGTTATGAAAATTATAAAATTGTTTTTGGATCCAACTGGGTCAGATTAGGTTAGTTTCTAGCGGAGCGGAGGGACAACCATATTATATAACTTTATATTTAATTTTGGTCACTATCGATATTTAGTAAAAGATAATTACTGATCCATAATTCCTAAAATGCTTAGTTTTTATGCATAATAATGTTTTTCGGATATTAATGGTAACATATAATATAATATATTATATGTATATAGGTTTGCCCGCATATTTCGGCGTCCACCTAGACAGTTTATTTCAAAAGATATCAAGATGTGGGAAATACAAAATTTTCATGTTTGACAGAAAAGTCATAGGAATTTTTCATCAAAAATTTAAAAATATTTCTTGAAATGTGAAATTCTGATAGGTCTCCAATTTTTTAAAATGTATAATATTTCATATTTTAAAATATCACTTTTTTATTTTTTGTTGCATTTTTTAAACTTTTTTTTTGCCGAAAACCGCGTTTTTCTAACTTCTTTTATTATTTTTTTCTTTATTTCGGTTTTTAATACTTTTATTAACTTTTCAAAAATTTATATTTTATTTTTTTTATTTCGTTTTATAATACTTTTATTAAGACTCCAAACACTTTTTTACGCTTTTTTCCATTTTTTGAAAAATGTTTTGTCTTTTTTTTTTATAAACCATTTTGCCATCCCCGACCTCGTAGCTGAACTCCTTTGCCTTTTTTTCGCCGGAAACAGCGTTTCTCTAACCTTTTTCTTATAATTTTTTTTCTTTTTTCGCTTTATAATACTTTTATTAAATTTCCGAACAATTTTTTATGTTTTTTTCAATTTTTTTCCCATTTTCTTGAAAATTTTAGGGTATTCGGGGAGGTGGGTGGGTATAAATCCCGCCGCCACTGATAGTAGGTTTTCGATCCGAGGCTCCGTTGCAGAGATATTGGGATTTTTTCCCCAAAATCTCCCCTTAAAGTAGAGCCTTGGTTTCGTTCGGGATCCTCATTTTATCCCGGCTATATGTTCTGAAAATTTCAACCCTCCAGCTATACTGGAACATGCTTAAATAAAGGGGCGTTTTACTTTGATAACCGTTTCAACTTTGATGTGTTTCGCTTTGCTAAGCGTTTTATTTTTTTTGACTTTACACTCGCTAAAGAAGTTTCACTTCAAAAACAATTCCCAAAATAAATATCTGCAACTCGCACTTATGAGTATATACAAGCAAACCCGTGTAATAAACCGTAAAACCCCGTCAAAGAGTAGAGAATCTCTAATTAATCTAAAATAGATCATTTTGTCAAGAAATTCATGAAGAAATAGCTATTTACATACCAAGGGAGGAAAATAGTGCTTTTCCTCCCGCGGATAGTTTCATTAATATCCAAGGGAGGAAAAGCACTTTACTCTTGAGGTATGTATATAGTTTTTTCTACTACCTCTGACGTCGTAATTTTTTATATACAGGGTGTTCCACCTCGATGGGCCACTATCGATACAAGAAGATTCGAATACTTATGGGAATTTTCCTCTGCTAAGACGTGCCTTGCTCTGCCGTCCGTCAGGCGCGACGACAAACGAGCTACTTGACGTCACAACCGGTCCCAGCCAAGGGGAAGAAGTTACAAGAATAATTTGAATTATGCAGTTTTTAATTATTATACAAAAATTAAAAATTATTTTTTTTTGTGAACTGTGGTTCTTTTAATAGTATTAAATTAGGTTTGTGAGTAACATTTTTCAAATTTAATTTTCATGCAAGTTCCCCATTATGATAAAAAAAACGGTCATTCTTTATACATTTTTAAGCCTTAAAAGTTCGGGAGTTTATTAAGCTTAAGGATCTCTGAAATGAGTGGGTACCTATACTTAAAAGTTCGTTAAACATATTAAAAGCAAATTTTATTAAAATTCCACCAATTAATTTTTCGTAAGAAGTATTATTATTTAATTTTCTTCATAAACTAGTTAATTTTACAGCCCATTTGCCGCCTCCAAAGGATGCCGCCCCGGGCAAGGGCCCGGCTTGCCTTGCCCGCCCCTACAGCACGAAGGCACTGATCAAATGTAATAATAAACTTAAAGGGATGGTCGGGCCGCGTGTTTGTATAATATACACGTTTACAGTGCAGCTCCGCCTGCTAGTATTTTTGGTTGGCTGCTGTTAATCATACAGCGACCCAGTATTTATAGTTATAATATACGTGACTACAGCACGGCATAATAAACAATCGGCAGGCTGACTCGCCGTTAATCGCATTGCAATATTAGAGTACGAAAATTTGACCTTGACGACGCCATTCGGGGATCTTAGTCAGGGCCGCATTAAGGCGTATCGACATTTTCCGATAAAATAAACCATTGGTAGACAAGGTCGTATTAAAAGAAAAAAATGATAATTTACACAAAGTATATTTAAATTAAGTTATATGAACAGCATTAGGAAAATAAACTTTACTGATTTCGCCAAATAATTAGCTTATTTTTATTGATATTTAAGACCATTTCTATTAATATTCATTTTTACCTGATTATACTGCATAGGAGTGTTTAAATTTCCAGGACATTTTATCCAATGCTTAGTCCATTTCCAGTGTAGGTCGGAAACTTTGAATATATACTCTGTAGAATATACAGGTGAAAATTTACTTTTTCCAATAGGAAAATATTGTAACTTCATTTTTAGCATTTTAGCATGTTTACACTGAGACTTATGGAAAACAAAATTATGATCCGCTAATTTTGTCCAGTAGTGTGGTTATTTTGCTATTTTTTTGTATTGTTTGTTATCACCAAACAATTCAAAATAATAAACACATGTTAATAAAAAGATAGGCACACTGTCTAAATAATTGAAATTATCTGCTAAATAGGGAAAAAACAACTGAATATAGATTAAACTGGTTGGTATATTGGAAAAATAAGTACGTATACAAACTAAAAATATTATCTTAGAAGAACCAAGTTGTATTTTTCGGCAATTCTAAGACTAGCAGTTTATATTAACATTTGTGAGCATGGCGTTTTTTCATGCATCTCTATAGAAATCTAAAGATATGAGATTCTCAGTATACTGTGACCAATATCTAGTAAACGGTCATAATACAACTACGTTGGGGTTTGAAACCTTCGGCAACATGCACTAAAACAGAGTTTTAGTGCATGTTGAATAAATTATTCTGTTTCGGTATTGTGTTTTAGGTCATAATACATTTTAGCAAAATCCATGGCACACGCTACTGATTCATAGCTGCCTATTTATTTTTATTGTAACAAACGACGACAATGGTCTGATTGTGAGGTTGGATCCCCAAATGGCGGCGTGCGCGAGGATATGCGCGTAGCGTTATCGAGAAGGCGAGTGAGCCTGCCGATTGTTTATTATGCCGTGACTACAGTGCACTACTAACGTGTATACATTTCGAAGTCTATTTCAGCCGTACATTTTTTCCCTTTATTCCTTACAGAATTACATATCTTTCGTTGTGTTTCTTCAGGTTTATTAAAATTGTTATGATGACAGACAATTTTTGTTTCGATAAAGTAACTTTTTTAATTTGTTACTGGCGGCTAGCGTCACGGATTCCACTTTGGCTTTCACATTGCTAGGCATTATTATGGCTTTACATGGCCCTCCGCTCGCTACGGGGGCTCAATCAACAAGAACTAACCAAAACTAACCCAAAATTAAGAAAAAAAGGTAAATTAATAAAAAACAATAAACAAAACATCTGTCGCGACCGACGGGAATCGAACAAGCAGCGCTGGAATGACAGACAAGCACCCTGCCTACTACGCCACCGAGACGTTGTAGAAGTTTTACTAGAACGTAAAGACATGCAGACATATGTCGTCGCGATCAGCACTGTAACCGCGTATATTATTCCTAGGTACACTCAGGCCGTGCATGATTTATGCCAACCAATAATATTCAATAAAAACGAAGTTAACACTGAATTCATGTATGTTATACAAAAACGCGGTCGGGCGACACTGATTCCCCACAAATAATGGCTGATTTACGATGCGCGTCGAGGGTGCGTGTACTGACGAAAAATATTAGAAATGGGATTCTGATTGTTTTTCTTCTGTGGTTCATATAAATCGGTTGCACTAATGTCACTTTCTGAGCTGTTTGTGTCTGTAAGGGCTTGGTGTATTTTCTCACAAGTGAAGTTCGTCTTCGTTTTTAAGTTGGTTATACCATATAACATATTAAAAATATATGTGTGTTGTTGAAGTAACTGGAACCGTTCTTCAATTGCCGTTATGGCAGCATTCAAAATCTTAAAGTAAAAATTTACTCTAAATGACAATTCGGGATATAATATAGGTTCATCAGTTCCTTCATACTCAAAATGTCTTTTTTTTCTTTTGGTTCGTTGGGTAGGTAAGCTGCGGAATGCTAGCTTTTGTAGCTATCTCTGACGATTCGATTAAAAAAACTTGAAAATGTTCATCAGAACGTTTTGTTAGAAAATAATTTTTTAAATTATTAAGTGCATCAAATGAAGATTTTATGTCAAATTTTGGACTATTTTTAAGTGATTTTGCTAAGGCTCTAGTGTTCATATCCCTTTTGTTATAATTTTCCAATTCTTCTAAAGCATCGTATATTTCACCTATCTGCGTTATTAACGGTGTGACTGCATCGATTCGACTTTCCCATCGCGTTTCCGACAATAATATCAACTTTGGAAGATGCTTTAATAAAACATTTCATCTAATATTTGACGACGAAAAAAATACGTATAGTTCCTATAGAGTATTACAAAATTCCACCGAATCAAAACTTATTTTTACTGCAACATTTACAACCAAATTCAAACTGTGCAGTTGCGACTATTATTACACCATCACCTCCGGTATGAACTGCTTCGGTTTTGGCGGTGATATGTCTTCCATAACTAGAACCTTAGCTCTCCCGTTGAGTGGAAATTCGGATTATTGCTGAGAATTTGCAATGTATTGATTGCACTTAAGTAAAGTAAGATCTCTCTCGGGGAGTGAGGCAATACTTCTTCTACGCAGTAGAAAGTGAACAAATGTCAATGGATTTAACTGATCAGGAGAATGGAAATAAAGGACCAACATTGAGTATAGACTCAATCAGAATAAGTATTAATGTAAAATGTATGTGCCACATCTGCCCACAAAACTGTTAAAGACTGCCATAAAACACTTAATTATAAGATCAAACATGATTTCAAGGTGTATAGTTAACATCTTTAGTAACATGACGATTTGAAAAAACGGTCCCGCAGATCCCGTGTTTAGAAATGGTAAGTTACGGAGAGACATGATTATCATGCTAAATAGCCATAATATACTTACTAGAAATTGGATTTCCTTTCGAATACGTAACACATTTTCTTGTCTTTTTTACAAATATTTCAATCAGATATTGGCCAAAGCATTTCTCAAATAGAACACTTATGCCTTATGATGTTCGTGTACAAGAATGAATTTCGTAAGATTACGTTTCGATAGAAAAATTATAGGATATTTTTCACATTCGTGATTAGAGTTCTGTAAGAGACCTCCAACGCGTGTAAGTCCATCTTAATTTAAATATACGATCTCACGAAAATAAATAACTTCTTTTTAAAATCATTACTGTAATCCATTGAAAAAGATTGATGTGGTAAACTAAACTGCTGGCCATTTGCTTTCGAGCAAGGAAAATTTCGCCTAAATTTAAAACTAAATATTTTTTAACCAGACATTATATTGATCTACGGTTTTTAATGATTAATAGATTTATCCCTTAGGAAAAACTTTCCATTGTTGGATTTTTTTAAACTTAAAAAAAAATTGTATATACAGGGTGTCAAAGAAGACGGTGATTTTTGCTCCAAATTCAATAGCATGTAATATTCACAATAATTTTTTTAAATTTTGTCACTGTACGTCAGTTGAATCCCTGGTCTATAGCAAAGAAAGTAGTTTGTCAAATTCTTGATAACTGCTATATTTTAAGAGATATTGATTTTTTGTAAAACCTTGATTGTTTCAACTTTTTGGTAGCTAGACCCCACTGTGCGTTGTATCGTGCAAACTTTTTAAGCGATTATCATTATACCTTACGAAAAGCTTGTTTATGTTCAGTAAAAAAATTCCTATCAAAATGTTGTGATGTGCAGTGGCGTACTTATAATCACTTATACTGTGGTTTATGAGTATCTCACAATTTTTCCCGATTGTTTTGTATTGTATTCGCCTCTAGATTAAGTTTAAAGTAAGTATTAAACTGTATCTAGACGTATATTTTACAGTGTGTCTAAATTTTTTTTTTTAATTACAATTTGTTTATTTAATTTTTGGAAAAATTTTATTTATTTATTTCTAATTTCATTTATTTATTTCTGATACACTCTATTAAACTATTTCTAAAATTAATCTTGTTTTGGAAACCCTTAAAATTAAACATCATTAGTTTGATGTGGGATTTTGCGAGCAAGTACTTTCCAATACAAAACAATCGTGAAAAATTGTGAAATTCTCATAAACCATAGACATATAAGTACGCCACTGCGCATCACAACATTTAGGTACAATTTTTTTACTGAACATAAACAAGCTTCTCGTACGGTATAATAATCACTTACAAAGTTTGCTCCATACAACGCACAGCGTGGTCTAACTAATAAAAAGTTGAAAAAAACAAGGTTTTATAAAAAATCGGTATCTCTTAAAATATAGCAGATATCAAAAATTTGACAGACTACTTTCTTTGCTATGGACCAGTTATTCAATTCATGTACAGTGACAAAATTTAAAAAACTATTATGAAAGTTACATGCTATTGAAATTGGAGCAAAAATTATCGTGTTCTTTGTCACCCTGTATATAAAATTTTTTGACAGTTTAACAAAATCCATCATTGGAAATTTTTTCTTAAGGAACAAATCTATTAACCATTAAAAACCAGAGATCGATGTCATGTCTGGTTAAGAAAATATTTAGTTTTAAATTTAGGCGAAATTTTCCTTGCTCGAAAGCAAATGGCCAGCAGTTTAGTTCCTTGCAATTCATTGATTGACAAAAAGCCTACCTTTCTACAATTTATTTTTGCCTTACAACAATTATTGTGAATGAACCTTAAACAATAAGCAAATCCCTACTCATCCCTACTTGTTTTAGCCCTGAAAAACGACAACAAATTACGAATTTATTAGTAGTCGTTTTTTATTATCAAAAATTCTCAATATAGGAAACGTTTTATTAATGCAGTCATACAGCAATTATCGCTCTTATACCATTCGGGATAGTTCCACCAGAAGACTCAATAATTTAATTGGCACTTTTAACCCTAAACATTAAATCAAGTGGATTTTGAACTGTAAATACATGGTACTAGTCATTTGCATCTGTAAATTGTTAAATATCGCTAACGCGGTTAGCCAATATCGATTTTCTAACTCAAACTAGTTACGGACCCGTAATTTACGGGTCCACGTATGCAAGATAATACTACTTGAACAGACTATGTAATCATGCATAAATACGTACGGGTCCTGAAATATAATTCAAAATTAAATTACTTATTTTTAATAGCATTTGATGATAATTACATGAACAGTTCTGTCATTCATTATTACAGATTCTTCAAAACTTTGTAATGCAGAAGAGTGCATTTTAATTTGCGGCTGACGGTCTTAGGTGCAGGTATCAAACTAACTAAAGAAGGCGCGGGGGATGATAACGAACGGTTCACAATAAGCGCGGGAAATATGAAAGAATGGATACACAATAAAAGGGTTTGCCACCATGTGGTTAGTTTTATTCTATAATGCGACGCCTGGTGAAGCACAGTATAAAAGAAATTATGCAATAATTGCGAAATGGGGCAGATTTTGTTGCGGTCATTAAAAAAATAATCCTATTTCCAGAAATTGTTTGGGATATTTTCATGTTGATTAGTTTTATTGCAAAAGGCCGAGCCAAAGCGAGTTTTAATTACAAGTCAAAGTTTCAATTGCTTTTGGATTAAATAGAACGGCCTTAAAATACTTGAGGAAAAACTGAACGCGATTTATACATTCCATACAACACTTTCAGTTGCATTTGTGCATTTTGTTATGCACTTGTATTTGCTTATTTTGCCAACAGTTCCTAAACAGGACTACTACAGTCACAAGGTGCCAAATTACACCAGTCCTATTTATTGACTCTAAAAATGCTCTAAAAACCCTAACATTTATTTACCTATGGGTGAGATATCTCCCACCGGCAACTAAAACAAAATATTAAATACTTAAATAGAATGATAAAAATACTTAAAGCAAAAAACTTTTATTTTCTGATTTAGTTTCCGATTTGAAATTGAGTGAAATTTCATTAATCAATGACGTTAAGATATTTTATGAACTATGAAGTGTAGGATTGTTATGTTTAAGGTGGTTATTACTAGCAGGCAATTTCGTCAGTTATTTATGAATTAGTTTATTTTTAAGT
>MU191492.1:19813-32546 GCA_016904865.1 Pissodes strobi
GCGATGTTCTTAATTCTCCTCAACCTATGAGAACCAAGCTGATTACAACAGAAAAAAAACCGAGGTATAACCAAAAGGGACCTTCACCATTTGAAAGAGCATATGTTTTTACATAGAAAATGTTGACGACTCTCTCCATTGGTCGCGACCAAAGATATAGGCAAAAAACTGAAAAAAGGGATTATTTAATTTGAACACTCATAACTATTTTTCTAAAGAAGGTAGAACAACAATTTTTTTAAGTTTTATTCCCCATTCAATTTCCATTCTTTTGGTATATACTTCATTAAAAAAAATGTAAAATTATATTAAAAAAAAAAACAGTAATATTTAAAAAGACAACAAATTGACAATATTTTTTTAAACTCACCTCGCCATAACTTACTTATGCAAAGCGCTATTTAAATGTTTTTTTTTTCAAAAACTGCGCAATATAATGTACTTCATTTTGTCTCAATTAACTTGTGGTCTAATCTTAGAAATACAACCTGTAGCGGCTTTTAAACGTCGGGACGCGTGCCTGTGGTGCGTCGGGCTGGACGGTTGTTTTTTTTCCATCGCGATCGACCGCTCCTCTTGTTACACGTTGCACACACTCTCGCAGTAATGTTTTAAATACAAGCTTTCGTTAGTAATTTGCACCATGGAGTGAGGGTAATTCGTAAGTCGTTAATTTTCTTCCAAAAAATGCTAATACTTTAGAAAAATAATAGATATGTAATTATTGTGGTATACATATATTATTAATTAATTAAAACAAATTATCGAAAAATGTATCGTCATCAGTATCTCCAACTTCAGTTTGATTTTCTTCAAGGTCGCGATTAATATTAATGCAATTCGTTTTGCATTTGCAATATGAGTTACAAAATACTCCTTCTTTTCTACATTGACATTTTTGTGTTTGCAGATTTTGTCATTGCATAATAAGGAAATAATTTGCCGTATATCTTCTGGAACTGGAGCTTGATGCATCATTTTTGGAACACTAAAATTATCCTCATTTAAAGTCCATCTATATAACAAGGGATCTTTTTTGGTTACCTCACCAACATGACTATTGACCCATATAAAGGTCTGATAATATGATCTAAAATTACACATAATAATAAAATATATGTATATTATGAATAACTATCTTCTGTAGGGGGCAATTCCTGAACCTGTTTTTTGCTCTCATTTGTAAGGATTAACAGAATTTCAATCAGATCATTTGCATTGTTATTTTTGTATAAAAAACTTACAAATCTTCTGACAAACTTTATTTCTTCTTTTGGCGCCATTTCGGCAAATTTGTAAAGGTTGAGTGTGCCGCAACTTTTATAGTACACTTTCCAAGCATGTTTTTCCTACTTTAAAAAATGAACTGGTCATATCACATCCTGTGAGGCTGTGAGAACTTAGTAAGCCTTCACATGCCAATTTGCCAATGTTTTTTGAAATGACGGGAATAGGAATATATCGTTTTTGAAGTGAAAACTTCTTTAGGCGCGTTTTGCATTTTTTTTTGTGGGGGTTGAATGAGACCGAGCCGTCACGCATCACGCGTCATGCTCGGACATGTAACGTAACGCTCCTTCTACTGGCATGTTCCCGTATAGGTAGAGGGCTGAAATTTTCAGGGTATGTAGCCGGGGTAAAAAGAAGATCCTGGGCGAAAACGGGACCCCATACCATGATGCCATCACTGGCCCGTTTGGCCAGGGGAGGGGGAGAAGGAAAAACTTAAATAATTAATTTCGGGAGAACGGGAAGAGGTACGGGATCGAAATTTTTATGGTTTGAACGCCCCATGGGGGGCCGCCTTAGACCATACGTGGGGGACCGGGGCTCTAATTTAAGGGGGGTTTTGGGGGGAAAACCGTTTTTCGCCAGCATCTCTGCAACGAAGGCTCGGATCGAAATTCTGACAAACGATGACCCCGCTAGTTGAAGTTTTCACTTCTGTCGTGCGGTCTTAAGCACACACCAAATTTTTTTTGTTAGTTGTCATATTTGTGTGACCAGTTTTCATGAAGATTTCTTTGGCATTACTATTACTTAAATTTTCGTGAGTAGCATAATAATAAATTAATAGTACTAGAACATCAGCGTCATCTCACTTTACGACCAGTTGACCGTTTTTATTGGATAACCATGTGGAAAATAATCCTTGTATCAGCTTCCTCGTGATTGCTATAAAAATGTGTTTCTTCCGCAGTGGCATGGTTTGTATTTTCCGGATAGTCACTTTGATTCTTCTTATCTTCTTCTTCTTTCAAAATCGGACCCGGCGGCGCTCGTTTGTTTAGCTCAGATTTTATATTTCTTGTGCTAATATATTTCGAATAGCAGATTTTGTGATATTTTGCACCAGCTGCAAATAAATCTGCATAAAACTGTAATCTGCCTTGTATTTAAATATATCTTCTGTTAGAGTCGCAGCATCAATTTTTTTTTCTAGTTTTAGCACCCGTTCCTGTGCAAATTGCAACTACAGGGTTTATCTCTAATGTGCCTGATTTAGCACAAATCAAACAATTTTTTTTATATATATAACTGATCTTTTGGTTTTTGAATACTGCATGAAGACCCATCACTTGCATCTCTATTGGCATTTATAATTACAAGATCAATCGACTTACCTGTAAGGAAGATCGATCGGAATTATCCGAGCATCTCCGCCATCCCTCATTACACTTTGTAGTATACAACTTTTTCCCAATCGGTACAATTTTTAAAGAAGTTATCTAAAAACATGGTGATTCAGCCGACCCTGGCTAGCCGCTCGAGCTCATGCATCGCCTTGATGCGTCATTACAATTTTGGTTCGTGAGATTTTTGATTACATTGCATTTGGGGTGATAGGGAGAAGGTAAAGACTGGGTGGGTTTGTAATGAGGGATGGCGGAGATGCTCGGATAATTCCGATCGATCTTCCTTACAGGTAAGTCGATTGATCTTGTAATTATCCTTCGCATCTCCGCCATCCCTCATTACACTTTGTAGATGTTTAAAGTATTTGCGATGTAATCTACATTAACTGAAAACTGCGAGTTTTCTGTAGTCCTAGATTTGTAAGGCCCTTTTTATAAACTAAAATTCAAATTTATAACCATTAGATTTAATAACACACATCATGAAGGTACATATATCATGTTTAACGCTTAACTGATATTAAGTATTAACCTTTAACTTATTTTTAATACTATACCAATATTCTTATGTAATATGATAACAAGTTGGTAAGTAAGTTATAATTGTAGCTTAATATTTATATGATTCCTTAGAGTTAATGGTTCAATAAACAAGATGCCAATCCAGTGGGATTACCCACGCCAAGTTTTTTTATAGAATTTCGAGAATACTTTTGATTTTTCTGTCGAGCCAGCTGTCTTCTGAATGGTTTGTAATGTAACTCCCATTCTTTGAGCTGCTGAAGTTGCCCTGTGTCGCGTGCTGTGTGCCCCAAAGATTTCCGTGGTTATACTGCTGGCTTTTAGTATTAACTTGACCCATCTGCTAATGGTTTGACTGTTGTCATAGCGATAGGGCTTTTTGTGAGTGAGTATTACATTTTGTTTGGTTTTGCTACTTGTGGTATCAATTGCATCTGCAAATGCAACGATCTATCAGCATATTTACAGTATCTGTGAATGCCGTAATTTCTGTTTTTGAACAAAAAAATAGGTATGTTTACTAGCTGCAACTGCAATTGCAGACAGTGGAGGGTACGATCGATTGTATCTGCTAATACAACGAACTATTCACCTTTTATTGACTGGTAGCACCCTTTTTCCTTTTATGCGTTCTATGTAAGTCTCTAATAGTGTGACTATACATAGTTCAGGTTGATTAATAAAATAAGGTAATATCAAACTAGGTTGAAGCCTGTTTAAGCCACTTGCTTTTATTTTATCCGGGAATCTGATTCCAATTATGTATTCATATTTAAAAATATTGTCTATTTTTACTTCCGGGTTGTCCGTGATTTGTGTGCCGTTATTAGTATTAAGAGTGTTACTAGCTTTAAAGTTAGATTTGTAGATTTAAGAATTCGTGAGGGTACATGCTCTTTAAGCGCTGTAGAACTGGGTAGGAATCCCAAGTAATTGAGTATTTTGATTTTGGGGTCTTATGTTAAATGTTCCATTGAGAAAACTTTTTATAACCGCTTCGTCTTTTGTTTGAGTAGGATGACTCCGAAGACAATTGAATATTTAGGAGCTCAAGAATAAGTTTACGGTTTTATTATATATTTGTTGGCGCTTAGAAAAACAGAAATTCCCCTATTTATTGTAAGTATTTCCGTATTGTTTGAGGGCGCTATCTGTCAATGAAGAAATAATCACTTTTCTCGCTTCATTAGGTACGCTTTGTTATAGAATAGCTCTCCTGACAATGAGGAAGTTTCATCAATTTTTGTTTTTTTTTTTTTCTTTTTTTTTATTACTGCTGATTTCGATAGCCCATGAAAAATAAGTAAACATATGTTTTTCTTTTTTCCCTAAGCCGACGAATGAGGCAGATACAACGCCTTGAGATGTGCTTATGACGTCATAATACACATGAATTGTTACGTCACACCATGCATGGTATATCTATATATACAAAACTAAAAACTGGTATAGCTCTTGTAATATTCATCTTTAGCGGAAATAAAAAAATACGTATCGATTTTTTTTTTTTTTTACGGTTCTATAGTTTGCAATAAAAAATAATCAGTTTAATTTCTCAGGAAACTTCGTAATTTCCCTACAGCCAGAGCAATTTTCTTCCACAATGGTTGTTTCTCTCCGCAAGGAGATGCGAGTAAGTATTTTTCAGGGTAAAGATAATAGACTGTTCTGCCAGTAGATCCCTTGTCTCTTGTATAAACCCCAAAAGTGAGCATGGTTGAGGGGGAATAACTACGCTTTTTTTATATAAAACCTTAATCTTGTAATGTTTATGTAATTTTATTTATACTTTTAAGCAATTCTCTTTTGAATTACCAATAACTAGCCAATTGTCTAAGTAGAGTACAGTTTTTACATATCTTACAACTGGTTTCAGTTTTGTGAAAAGATATGTATAAAGATAAGATATGGAGCTGTGCATAAACCAAATGAAACACAATTAAATTGGTATAGTACGTTGCAAAAAACGAATCTTAACAACTTTTTTTGACTACTGTGCATAGGGATAAGGAAACATGCATCTTTAAGAGATCAGTTTTCCCCAAGAATGCATATTTTGAAATTAAATTTTTTGCCGTCCTATGTAGTCTTCTACTTTGCTAACCGGAGTGGTGTCCTATTGAAAGGGATTTTATAATCCTGTACCCACTCTATTATTGAACTGTTTACCTTTTTTCTCTGCTAATTTTGAACGTATAATTCTAGTTCAGACGGTTGGCTAATTAAATTATTGAAAGGGAGGGCTAAGGCACTAATCCCACGGACTATAGTTGTTTCTGTAATTGATACAGTAGTTGTCTTGGCAGGATTTAGTACTCTCTTCGAGATTTAATTTTGATGGTCTGAGGACATTGCAGTTGGCAGCTGGTGGATACTTCTCTATCATACTGTTTTTTTTTTTTTTTTTTTTATCCTACACCTACACAGCTAGGTGGTCGTTACTTTGTTCAGGACCATCTGGTGCTTCTGATGTTGGTAAGTCTTGATAGTCTTG
The DNA here is from genome assembly GCA_016904865.1 of Pissodes strobi. Classification (NCBI taxonomy): domain Eukaryota; kingdom Metazoa; phylum Arthropoda; class Insecta; order Coleoptera; family Curculionidae; genus Pissodes; species Pissodes strobi. Next base: position 25,466 of record MU191492.1, read on the forward strand.
ATTTGGCTAAGTTATTTCCTCAGCTAGCGTGAGACGATCTTCTAATGCATTTGCAAATGCAAAAGAGTTTCCTTGGTTTTGCTACTTATGATATCGATTGCATCTGCAAATGCAACGATCTGTTAGCCTATTTACAGCATCTGCAAATGCTGCAATTTCTGTTTTTGAACAGAAAAATAGGTTCATGAATATGTTCACTATCTGCAACTGCAATTGCAGACAGTGGGTACGATCGATTGTATCTGCTAATACAACGAACTATTCATCTTTTTGCTTGCTGCTTAACCCTGGTTATGCTTTCGACTGCATCTGCAAATGCAACGATTTTTTAGCATATTTACAGTATCTGCAAATACTGTAATTTCTGTTTTGAATAGAAACCAAGAGTGTAATAATTCGCTACCTCCAATGCAATGATTTTATGTAAGAGGGTTGCAATAGTATGGTGGTTATTTGTTTTTGTATCTGCAAATACATAGCACTATACCGTTTTATTTTTGTCAGTACATATATCCTTTACATCGGCAAATGTAGGGATATAGTGTGCCTCTAACTACTTTTACATAATATACCTACTGGGGTGGAGGCTGTTGGGGGCCCTTCACATCTGCAAATGTGAAAGCCAATTTTAGTTAAAGTTATTCGCATCTGCAAATGCGAATTTGTAAATAGGTATTATTATTAGTTATTAACATCTCCTGCAAGCAATGTTTACTCCAATTTTTTCCCTCACCGGACGGCTCATGTCAACACGAATTGTTTAAAAATAATGCGTTCCGGTATTACATTGCTTCGACAAAGCCGAACGATAACATTCCGCCTTTTTCCCTTAATTTTGGGTTAGTTTTGGTTAGCACTTTTAGTTCTTGTTGATTGAGCCTCCGTTGCGAGCAAAGCCAACGGAGGGCCATGCAAGCTATAATAATACCCAACTTGGGATTTAGTCGCTCGTAAATTATGCGTCAGCTTGCCTTTGTGGCTAGTTTTTAGAGGTTAATTTCGTGAGAAAAGGACACTCTTCGACTTACTCAAAATTTTAATTTTTTATTTTATTTTTATTTTTTTGAAAAGTATTTGTTAATACAGTAATAGCAATAATTACAATATACATAGTCCTTATTCCTCTAGACAGTGTTTTTGAACACTGGTATTGAGGATAATTGCATTTTAGTAATAATAACAGTATGATTTCCTATAAACTCTCTAGTATTGTGGCTATGAATATCCTTTGAAAATATTATGATAATATTTTAATTTTGAGTTTTATTTATTATCCTGTAAATAAGTTTATTCTGTTCAAATTTTAATACCTTATGTAATTGCCATACTCTTACATTTTCATATAGATCTGCAGTATGAGTCAGTGGATCATAATTAAATATAACTTTGTTTTTTGTTTTGCAATATTTGCATCGAATCGAATTGTAGTTTATAGTCCCACATGTGCCCCATACGGGGATCAAATATCGAAAAACGAATGATACGAAGGTATTATAACCATTTGTTTCTATTTTTATATTCCTTTATATGGTATAAACGTTTTATTCTATGTAAAACATTAATAAATGTGCAGGCCGACCGGTATATATTTCCTCCTTTTGATTGTGTTATGTAAACACTTTTTGTGATTGAATAGTATATTTCTTTGGTAGGATGTACGATTAGACGAGATTACTAGAGAACGGTTCGAATAGCTCGTATCGTTAACTGTTGCTTATTACTTATATTCATTTCGATATAATATATTTCAATTCCGAATATATTGTTTGATTCTGTGTAATTATGCAAAGACGACAAGTAAATGTAACAATGTTTTGTCATGCCCTCGTATATAAATAACAGTTTGTTAGTATAATTCAAATCGCAGTGAGCACATTTAATTTTTGTTTACTGCTTCATTCGCATTTTTGACTGTAACCCGTTCGCACTCTATTTTATTCTAATAAGTATAGTTAGTATTAGAAGTTTGAGAGTATTTTCCATTTCAATTTTATTAAGTAAAAAAAAATCAAGGGTTACAAGTGTCATATTTATTCATAATACTCAGTTTAATATTATACTCATTTAGTTTGCTTTTATACAAGAGATTCTGTTTTTATATATTTAAGATAACCAGGTATTTATGTATATTTGAAATTTTGGCATATAATCTTATATGGACTCACCCCCTGATTCGCTTCTCCCGATGCATATTGCCCCCTTTTTTCGCCTCCTTTGCGAGCAAGACGTATCACTATCACTTCACTATACTAGAAATACGATTTCTAGGCATTTTTCTTCTTAAAACCAAAAGAAAGAACCGATTTACGGATTCTTGCTTGTCACCGACCGGTACAAAATTGTAATGACGCATCAAGGCGATGCATGAGCTCGAGCGGCTAGCCAGGGTCGGCTGAATCACCATGTTTTTAGATAACTTCTTTAAAAATTGTACCGATTGGGAAAAAGTTGTATACTACAAAGTGTAATGAGGGATGGCGGAGATGCGAAGGATAATGTTATTTTTGCTACAAAACGATTGTCTGCAAGAAATATGAAACGTGTAGCGTTTCAAATTTTGGCATGAACAAATGCTACTGTTTTGCTTGATTTGTATTTATTTTTATTTACAAACACAATTTAGTTTGGGTTATTCGAATATAGAATATAGGTACAGAAGTATATTACCTTGTTTTGTCTTGAAGGTTATTGAATATACTTTCTATATTTACATTTATGATGTAGTAGACGCTTGTTATCATTGCACCTGGCTTGGTTTTTGTCCCTTGCAGAGTCGAAGGTACTCGACTAGGCCTCGGAAACTTCTTTTGTAGGTTCTGATTGTGCATTCCAATTCGCTAGGTTTTGTCTTTGGATTTAAATACTTGAGCTCACTTTATTACTCGGGACAATGCTCATAAGCTTTTCTTTGATCTAAAAGTTAATAAAAACTTAAAAATTTGTTCGATACAAATGTACTCTTGAGTTTGTTATTATTTTAAATCCATTCTTAGCGGTACATACCTCAAACGATTTGGAGATCATATAAGTCGTCTAATGTAGTTTATAATTCGTTTATTTGATTGTGTTTTGGTTTATTGTTTCCTTTTGATTTATTTGTCTTTCGAAGAGATTTCGTGTTTTCATTTCTTGTGTCAAAATGTCATTCACCTATCGGTCTATCAGTAAGACACAGGCACACCATATGTTTTTGACAGTTAAAATTAGACATGTTCTAGAATCGACGTTATAAATAACGATTCCTTTTAAGGTGTATTTACTTTATGCTTGGAGAATATAGTCTAGAGCAGTGACGTGGATGCGCTCGGACTCGCTATTTCAACTAAATTAGGTTGGCAGCAATGTTTAGGGTTCAAAGTGCGAAACTGGTTCCAGGTTCTTTCTTTTAGCGCCGTGTCGTCTAGGTGAAGGGTCGAGATCCCGTTGTGGTTTCTTCGAGGCGGAGGTGTAAATCCTCATGGACTGGTTCTAATAATTGGGGTCATTATTTTATGATATTTTTGCTACGTTTAAGTTTTTGACTCGAACCAGGGCCATGGAGGTTACCTATAAAAGTTATTGTTGAGTTATTGGAATCTGACCTCCACGTGGTAAGTCACAAAATTTTTCATGCAGTCTTTCAGTGGAATTAATTGTATTTTTCAATCATTCTAGAAGAATTTATGTATTGCTGTTGCTCTCATGTTGCTGATCATTGGAATGGTCGATTATTGGTTTTGGAGAAATCTCTAGAATGGACACTGTTCGTTTTGTTCGACTGGCTATTACCAGGCTATAGGCCCTATAGATAGTTCTATAGGTAAGATGAAAAACTAGTTAGGTTATGAGTAATCATTCCAATGTAAGATATTTACTTTTTGCTTAGACAAACAATTGTTTTTAGGGTTCTCTCCACGGGTACCGCTCTGGCACATGTATATTGCTTAGCCTAACTGCGATATGCTATCCAGCGTGTTTTTAGGCTACTTGCGTGTCTTAGATTTATAAAACCACCATTTGCATGTTATGCCCTTGTTGTTATCATTGGCTGGATGTGGCGTACTAAGTTTGGAGAAGTCAGTTTCTGATTTGAAGTGATTTGGAGTTGCATGGACCGTACATATAATAATACTGGTATAAGTTTGGAGAAGAAATTTAACTTAGAAAAACCTACTTCATAAGTTGTAAGGCATACCATTTATTTTTATTTGTAAGGCTGTCTCGGCAAATTTAAATTATCTACAGATTGAGTGATTATACAGGTATTTTATTTTATACTATTGCGGCAGAATAAAATTCATGAATTTTAAACCCTGCGCTATTTACCATCGTTCTAGTGACCTATTATTGGGTATGCGGAATATTTGCCTAACAGTTTATATCTGACATCGTTGTTGATAATAGTCAATATTATGTAAGTTTCATTTGTATTGCTTTATTGTTGATACATGTGATTGTAATTGTACTATATCATTATTGTTTTATATCAAGGTATCTCCTCATTAGTAGGGAAAGAATAAAGTATTTATTTTGGGGAAATATTATGACTTATTGAAAAGCTCCTCCAAGAATTACTTTTCAGCATTTAACAACTTTATGGATTTTTCTTAGTTGAGTCAAAGTTAACTAAGTGGTGCCCAAATATCTTCATTAAAGTGTACCGAGGATCCACGAACCTAGCTCTCCACTACATTACTGGCTGCCGTTCGCATCTATAGGTAGGTTTTCTAAAAGGACTCAGGAAAAGTTGCCATAAACGGGCAAGTATTCTTTAATTCTATTTTTTTTTAAATATTGTCATTTCTTTCATTTGCACATTTTAAAATTGTTTCAAAGCCAGAAACAGTTGGTTTTTTCACCATTACATTTTCAATACTCTCAGTTTCTGGACAAAATAAACGCGCCTTACGCTTCATTTTTGAAATAGTAGATATTCCAGAATACTTCAACACTGTTTATCTAACAATACAAATATAGGCATAGATAATATTGCCTTTTAACTAAATGAAATATGACTGGTAGAGATATAATAAGGTTAAAATGTTTTAATTTTAGTACCAATCGATAAATTTTTTCATTATTTTCGAAAAAAATGAGGATTATTTAAATAGGTATATTTTATGATGGCTTTAAAAAAATACAAACCCGCAAACAAAAGGTAATTTAAAAAGGCTTCGCACGTAACTTAAAAAAAAATGCGAACTAACCAGTGCAAACTAGGTATCCCAACCGACAAACAGGTACCTTATTAAAAACGACTTCACAAGTGGCTTAAAAGAAAATTGCAAACAAACTCGAACTAACCCGCAACCGAGCGATCGGTAATTTAAAACCAAATTGCTTGAGTTTAAAAAAATATATAAGAAACTTATGTGCTAATCCGCAACTGAAATAATCTATGATAAAAAGCGACATTTAACACGCAATCGACAAACCGTTTGGCATCACTGCAATTAATCTGTTAATTATCAACATCAGCCTGCGTATTACCAGCCACAAAAAGGCAAAAAAAAAATTATCGCCACTATACTAAATTTAAATGAAAATAATTAAATCCTGTGTACCTGGCGGGTACAACGTCAACGATCGCGATGGAAAAAAACCGCCGTCTAGCTGCCGCAGAGGCACGCGCTTTGACGTTTAAAAGCCGCTACCGGTTTTACTTTTGAAAATAGACCACATATTAATCGAGACAAAATGAAGCCCATTAAATTGCGTAGTTTTTAAAGAAAAAAAATAATAAATAGCTCCTAGCATAAGAAAGTTATGATAAAGTCAGTTTAAAAAATATTGGCATTTTGTTGTCAATATTTTTTAAACTAAGTTGTGTTTTTAAATATTACAGTTTTTTTTTATATAGTTTACGACTTTTTTTAATCAAATATCAAGGAAAAGAAAGGAAATTGAATGAGGAATAAAACTAAAAAAATAATGTTGTTCTACCTTCTTTAGAAAAAAAGTTATGAGTGTTCAAAGTAAAAAAAAAATCCGTATTTTTTTCAGTTTTTTGCGTATATCATTGGTCTCGACCAATGGAGAGAGTCGTCAATTTCCATTTTCTATGTAAAAAAACTGACTTTTTGAATGAATTGACAGAATTTATTAAATTAGATAAATCAGGCTCGAAAATGTAAATCTATAGAAAAGATTTTGCAAGCAAGAAAGGTTTAGTTTCGGTAAATTATAAAACTGTTCTTTTTGTTTCCTAATAATTAAATATTGTGTAAATATAGCAACATCTGCACTCTGCACCTGGACAGTCGGCGTACAATATTAGAATATTTAGGTCCTGTAGAATTGTTGCCAGTAGCCAAAATATGTATTAATAAACTTATTACTTATTATTTTGTTGTCTTTTTATATAATTAAATGCGTTAAGTAGTAAAATTTCACAAGTTGAAAAAAAGTTACAGAGAACGTTACTTGCAACTTGCACTAGGTACCACATATAACCATATTAACTTAATACCATTTATACATCAATACCTTATTTGCCTGAAAATTTAAGTATAGGTTGGGTTATATGTGGCTGTTGGGCGTAGGCGTTGACTGAATATCAGTCAAGGGTTGCTTGCCACCCGGCCACCCGACTTTTATTTCAGAGCATAGAGAAAGCTTTCTATTTACAACTGCATTACCTACCTTTTAATCTCTAATAACCTTAAAATATCCATTTAAAAATGGGCAAACTGCAAATTTTTTATTGTAATTATTATGTATACTACACTTTTTCGCCTTCGGCAAATTACCTCTGTGGCGCTTTTTGCCTTTGGCATATATTTTTGGCGCCTATTTTAAATTATCTGTTGTCTTATGTTTACATTTTATAAAAGTGGGTGGCAAAGTGAAATTCGCACACGGGCGACACGAACCCTTGGAACGCCCCTGGCTAAACCTGCATTCATCGAAGCTATTTAGCAAGAAAAACGGATCAACTTAGTTTGAGTCTTTCACTGTCAAGTCGCTATAGGACTTCTTTGTCCTACTGATGAGAGCAGGAAAAGATCGAAAGCGACCAAAGCCCAAATCAGGCTAAAGACTGAATCTTTGCGTACAAGCTTTGTGTTTGGCTGATAAGCCTTAATAGTTGTGCCTATATTTC